>BJBW01016463.1:0-12457 GCA_004320125.1 Scolopax mira
CTTTGACCTGGTAGCAACCATAGCTGAGTCCCCAGGAGCAACTGACCTTACCTCGTAGGTTGGTATAGGCACAGGGCCTCAGCCCGTGCACACAAGAAGCTCTTGTTACTCCCTCTGAGCTCTGTGGGCAGGGACTAGTCTCTGCCCTCCCTGACACCTTTTTTATCCCCTGGGAGCGGGATAAACTGGGGCTGGTGGTGGCTCTGCCCAGGCTCACTCAGCGGCACCGCCCCCCAGCTGACAGCCCCCAGGACAAGCAGAGGCCCTGTCCCGGCCTCAAAAAAAGCCCCCAAAAGAGCTTCTCGACGGCCTTTTTCGGTGCAGATCCCTTCCCCAATGCAGTCTTACCTGCCCTGATGCTGCTCTCCATGGTAACTATATGTCTGTGTGGTGGGCTGATCCTGGCAGGACAACGGGTGCCCACCAAAGCCACTCTATCACTCCCCTCCTTGGCTGGACAGGGCAGAGAAAATATAATGGAAGACTTGTGGGTTGAGACAAGGACAGGGAGAGATCACTCAGCAATTACCGTCATGGGGAAAACAGACTCAACTTGGGGAAATTAGTTTAATTTATTACCAATCAAATCAGAATAGGATAATGAGAAACAAAACCAAATCTAAAAACACCTTCCCTCCACCCTTCCCTCCCTCCCAGGCTCAACTTCACTCCCAATTTCTCTACCTCCTCCCCCGGCAGCAGCTCAGAGTGATAATGAATGGGGGTTGTGGCCAGTTCATCACACACTCTCCCTGCTGCTGCTTTCTCCTCAGGGGGAGGACTCCTTACACTCTTCCCCTGCTCCAACATGGGGTGCCTCCCACGGAAGACAGTCCACTAATTTCTCCAACACTGAGTCCTTTCTACAGTCCTTCATAAAGTGCTCCAGCATGGGTCTCTTCCCTGGGCTGCCGTTCTTCAGGAACATTCTACTCTAGCATGTGTTCCCCATGGGGTCACAAGTCCTGCCAGTAAACCTGCTGAGCAAGCCTGCTCCGGTCTGGGCTTCCCATGGGGTCACAGCCTCCTTCAGACACATCCACCTGCTCTGTCTTGGGGTCCTCCACAGGCTGCAGGTGGATATCTGCTCCACCGTGGACCTCCACAGGCTGAAGGGGAACAGCCTGCCTCACCATTGTCTTCTCCACAGGCTGCTGGGGAATCTCTGCTCCTGTGCCTGGAACACCTCCTCTCTCCTTCTCCACTGGCCTTGGTGTCTGCAGGGTTATTTCTCTCACATAGTCTCACTCCTCTCTCTGGCTGCTGTTCCGCAGGAGGATTTTTCCCCCATTTTTAATATATTGTTAAGGAGGCATTGATTGCCTCAGTCTTGGCTAGCAGTAGGTCCATTTTGAAGCCAACTGGCATTGGCTCTATTGGACACAGAGGAAGCTTCTAGCAGCTTCTCACAGCAGCTGCCACTATAGCCCCCCCCCCCAAAAAAAACTTCTCCACACGAACCCAATATAGTATGAAAGATGGAGTGAAATACCAGCTGACAAACAACTATCAAACCCACAAACTAATTCAGTGAAAAATTCATAATTAAAGTAAGAATTCCCAAATTTAGGTAAATTTGAGATTCACCTAGATACTTATATGTAGCCACTGCTATCTAAATGATGAATATATCTGGGTTTTGTTCTCACTGCTGATGTACCCAGGAATCCTCTCTGGATCTGTAGAACCTTCCTGAAAATTTTTAATAAAGCCCTGTAGTCTTAAAACATATGTGAGTTCTACATAGATAATGACAAAAATTAAATAATTATCTATTATCTTATTTTTCTTAATAATTAATATTTTTATTAATTAAAAATCTGATGAAAATTAACTTTTTGTGAAGAAAAGCCCTCTTCTGTCTCCTTACTCAATCCCAGGAACTAGTCCCCTGGGCTCAGGGACAGGGGGAACCAATCTCTCAGTAATTACTGATGGACCCAGACTCACAGTCAGAGAGGGAAGCAGAGCTCTTGTCTCAGTAACGTCAGGGCAATCCTTCATTACACAGGTTATATATATGTCTCATAGCTGGGCCCACTCTATCAATCCTTCCGAAATATGAGATTCCCATTGAGGTCCATTTAGTCATTCTCCTTCCTATTGTTAATGAATATGACAAAACAAGACAGATCCTAATGCCTGTATCTCCAGGCAGCCCAGCCTGCTGCCTTTCATTTCAATACATTACTTATGCTTATGCTTTGATGATGACTCTAAAGCTTGTTTCACATCCAGGTGGCAGGGTTCACATCCAAGCAAATCTGAATTGTTTCTGTGTATAAAGTTTCATGAGCAACTGTTTTCAATGATTTATTAGAAATCCATATATATGTATAATATTTTAAAAGTCTGTCTTGGCAGGTAACAATAATAAAATAATAAAAATGTCCTCCCCAAGTTTCTGTTTTAGTATCTCAAACATCTTCTGATTCTCATGCCCCATAGGTGTTTAAAAAGGATGTCTGCTGCACTCTGTTGAAACATCAAGTATGGTTCATCTTAGTCATGGATGCGCTTGAAAAGCTGGGCAGCATAATGTGTGTGCATCTTTTGGACTGGATTATGAGGCATATCAAGAAAATTTTTGAGCAGCAGGAAAGGTAGTTTTCTGTCACCTTTTCACAACCTTTTTCCCAGGAAATCTTGAAATTTGTCTTGCTGTGACAGTGCTGTGAGGCTGATGTAAGATGCAGAAGGAGCACATGTTCTATGTCTCTCGTCCATGTGCTGTCCATATAATGTACTACACCAGAAGGGGAATGCTACCACTGAAAAAAAGGTTGAGGTTCTTTTGCTAGTCTACCACATCGCTCACTTTCTACTTATATTTGTTTTAACTCAAGGTGTGTTATGCACATGATGCTCTCTTCTACTGAA
The DNA here is from genome assembly GCA_004320125.1 of Scolopax mira. NCBI lineage: Eukaryota > Metazoa > Chordata > Aves > Charadriiformes > Scolopacidae > Scolopax > Scolopax mira. The sequence continues at coordinate 2,881 of BJBW01016463.1, forward strand.
AGTAATCACACAATGGGTGATAGCAGTGATCAGTAGGACTGAAGGGACAGGGGGATGTCTTTTGTACTTTCCCTTACTGGAATCTTCCTCTTCTATGTGAGTTAATTACATTATGAATTTAGGCCATCACTCTGAAAAGAACTGCTATAATATAACACCTTGGAAAAAGCGAGGATTGCTTCTCAGGTACATATGAAAAAAACATATGAGAGTGTTTTAATTCAGGTTATCACGAAAAGGTCTTTGTATGCACAATTTCTGACAAAGTTTTTTATTAAAGTTTTTGATTGATTTTAAGTTGTGCAGTCTGAATTAATTTTATTTAAAATATTTTAAATAAAACAAAATCTGGGGTCACATGCGGTTGTATGTGTATTCTTTTACCAAAATCTGGTTTATTATGAGAAAGGATCCAGTTCAGTTCTCTCAGAGAAGTAATTAAATCCACTCTGTTCAACATGCCTAGTAAGCATTCTTGCTAGCAGAATGTAATGTACCAAGACAGAGAGAATTAACTCCTTGTTAGTTTTATAAACAGAATCTGTATCGCCAAAATTTCTTTTATCAAAATAATTCTCTCGTGAAAATATTTTTTTAAATCAAAACAATCAAAAGTGCTCAGATAGAGTGGTAATACATTTATTTCTGACTATGCTATACCTTCTCAGAAAGACTGACATTAATAGTCTTTTTAAATCATCAATCCACAGGATTGGGATTAATTTTACCTAATTTTGATGAGGCAAATTGCCCTGCAGAATTATCTTCTTGCAGTTAACAGAGAGAAATAGGCACTTCCTGATACAATTAATTTTTCCCTGAGAAAGATGGCTAAAATGTGGGAATAATGTTTTTGTTTAGATTAGAAAGTACAGGGATGGAGGGTTATTTCACCCACTTTTGACAGCTTTTGTCTGTCCAAATCTGGCTGAGATGACTGCTTCTCCCTCTGTTCTCTAAACACGACCGCTTTGCAGATCACTGGCTCTGCTCTGTGAGCGTCCAGCTGCTTGTAGGATGCTGGCCCACCTTATTCTTTCTCCTTATTTTCTGCCTTTAAACTTAATCAAGAACTATAACAATTAAATAAGCCTTCTTTATCTCAATGCCTCTTTTCTGTATTGCCCTGCATATTACATGTTAAAGGACAGTTTTATCTTCCCTCTCCACTCCCCCCCCCCCCCCCCATCCCACCCCCCCCCCGCAAAAAAAAGGAAATTAATAATTTGGAGCCTGGAGATATCCTTCTTTTTAGAAGCGTATGTGCAGTTCCTTGACCAAATGCAAACATTTTTCTGATGACAAGCATGTGTCTGCAATCCCTTTTCAATAAATGGAAGGAAAAAGGTACATTTAGGGAATAACTCATCTCATCTTGCATTAGGCATTCTAAGTCAGGTGAATTATTCCCTAACATTGCTTATATCTCTCTATGGACTATGAGGGCAACCTGAAGTGTTTAGTTCACATATACGATCCACTTGCAAACACATTAAATCCAGTAGATTTTGCAATAGAATTCAGAGTATGGCATGGTCCTACTTCACAGAAGATCTGGAAGAGCTGGTTTCTCCTCTCCTCTCCTCTCCTCTCCTCTCTCTCCTTTTTATTTTTTTTCCAGATGGACATTTGACATTTGAACAATACTGACTGATATGACACAGGGCGCTGCATCCTACCCTCTCCTGGACTGGCAGTCTAAGGCCAGGATGAAGCATGCTAGGATATATCAAATGCTAATAAATGCCTGTGTATAGGCACCCCTCTGTGCTTTAGAGAATAAGAGTTGATAAACTGGGTGCATCAGACTCTCAAATCAGTTCTGCAGCTTTCGCAAAGCCTCATTGCTACAGCATTCCTCTGGCTCCTGTAGCTCTCATCTCCATTTATCTTCTTCATTGACCAAAAAAAAACCATGCCAAAGAGCAGAGATTTATGAAGAAACTGCCTTAATTATGCAGAGTTTACTCTTAACAAACTCTTCTGCATTACAAGACTTTGACCTCAGCCTACAAAGTTTGATCTTACTTCTCCTGCACCTGTTGGATTTGGTGAGCAATGCTTGGCTGAGTGACCTTTCCTGCTGTTCCTGGCTTTGAGCTCCTGCATGTTGTGGGAGTTCGGCTGCCTCTTTGCTTAGAAAAGCATGCTTTTTTTAAAGCAGTTGCCATCCCCTTTCTTTCAAAAGTCTTCCTTCTGAAGAATTTGCTGTGCAACAAGCTGTTCAAAGTCCAAAACATTTTTCTTTAAACTTTTTTTTTTTAAAAAAATCAAATTAAAAATAAAAATAGGAATCATGATTTTTCAGCTAGAAAGAACCGTTGAATACTGACAACTTTTGATATTTTCTTTAGTCCACTAACAAAACTGTACTCAACATCACTAGAATCTCTCCAACAAACAAGGTAGAGATTTCCAAGTAGTACATCATTCACAACTGCACAGAGACAGGTGATTTGTTGGGGAGGGACATCAGTCTTTGAACAGAAGTCAAAAGCAGCATTTTTGGTAATTATCTCTTTCAGGCATTTCAGACAAAATGTTATTAGTGGGTTTACAGGAAGCACCTCTGTCCTGGAATTGGTTCTGTTTAGGAAGATTAAAGATCTCATCTAAGAAAAATACCCAAATCACAAAACTAACTGCAATGTATTATTTCTTTCAAGAGTGAATGATGCTTATACCCTTAAGATTTATCTCCATGAGGAAACCATTATGAAATAAATCAACATATGAATTTAAAGCGCCATAGCTATTCAACACTGATTTACACTGCTATTCTTCACTAAGAAATGCACCATATCTTAGCACCTGCACTGAAGCCACTTATCTCAATGCCTGAAATCTGAATCCTGTTTAAGAATTGGGCTGTCTCTGCCAACAGAAAGAACAGAGAGGCAGGAACAGAGAATGCCAAGGATGCAGCTGTTGTGTATCTGTTTGAGGTCTGCAATGTACAGAGGAGCTCCATGAATGTGTGACAATGTGGTATGGCAGGTTCTTTCATAAACACAGGTATTCCAGTAGGAACTGGACCTGTGACTGAAGAGTTACAGCATGCTGAGTTTAGGTGTTCTCAGGAAAGATGGCTGGCAAACCTTGGCCTGCACCTGACCTTCAACACCTGCATAGATATAACCTTGTCAGAAAAGAAAAGTATCCCTGAGGCTTTTTTTTTTAAAAATAACTACTCTTGACTATTCCTGCATGTCATCAAGTCCTTAGAAAAAAAATTTGCAAAAAACATATCAGAGTGACACCTGATAGCTCCTGTCAAATCTGTGTTCATCACTTCCTGCCATGGAAGCTAATTTCATTAGAGATGAGGTTGGAATTGTCACTCAGCAAGTTTATTAATTCTCAAATACCAAGAATGAAACATGCACCAGCTGGGTGATAATCACTGAACATGTATAAACAAGCCCCGTGCTTAGCTAATCTTCACTCTGATGCTAGTTTCAGGCCCCAAGCTTTTAAAATAATGTTTAATAGATCAGATTGTTCTGGTAGGTAAACAAAGGTATGAAATTGCTTCAGGCAACTCTGTCCCCATTAAATCTCATGCAATGCATGTGGACATTTTGTATGACCATAGACCACTTCTTCTTAAGCTCTTCAGGGTCAGACTCCATGGGGCATTCAAATGCATGACTCTCTCTACTTGTGTGTTCCTGAACAGGATGATCATCTAAGCAAAAGTGGTCTCCTGGATTTGGGAGATGCTGGAAAGAGTAGGGACATGTGCAGTTCTGTGCAGAGCAAAGCAATCACACCAGCACTTGTGCCAATCAGCTCTGTGTCTTGCTCAAGCACAGTGAGAGGAGACTCTCTGTGGTGTACAATTATCTCACTACACAGCAGATCTATGACGGCCTTGTAATGCATCGTGTTAATTCCATAAAATAGAAGGATAACACAGGAGCAGTAGGTCAGACTGATGGGGGTTAGACACACCCTGAGCAGCAGCTCAAAGGGGGCATTTTCAGGGTGGTGACTATTTTGGGGGAAGTACCATTGAATCCAAGACAGCGATGCACTGAATTGACTCTCTGGAGTAGGGCAGCACTTTTATGACCACTGGTTCCACAGATGGGAACCTTCCCTTTGAATTCAGCTGCTACAGAGTGAGTCTTAAAGACACACAACTAACTGCTTTTTGCAGAAGCTTTTAGTTACAGGGTCCTCTGCTAGTTGCTGTATGCAGCCAGATACACAGCGCTGCATATACACACCAGCCATGTGCAGTTTGGTGTATAATGCTATTAATAACTACTTGGTTCCTCCATGGTCAATGATTTCGAGTAATCCCTGTTTTCTCCCTTGTTAGATTTAGATATATTAAAAGGCTCTTTGCCTGTAGCAAGGCCATATGGAAAGAGGCACTGTTCTGTAGTGTCCACAACCTCTAACTTTGCGCAGGTTTTTTAAACTTGCTGCTGGATAAAACCATCAGGATTTTTAACATGCAAACATCCAGCAGCAGGACACCATCTCATTAACTCTTATAGCTCCATTCTCTAAATACTGCTGTGCAGCTCATTTATATTCATGTATTCTTCCTCCTGCTGTTCAGAGCATACAAATACCGAAAGTCCTCACAAGGGATGTTTGCATTAAAGCAGCATATTAGTTTTCAATGCCCCGAGGATCCTTTATGTTTTAAGGTAGATATAGCATTTTGTCTTTTACAAAGGGCTGTGCTTGAAAGGTTCAGGGTGGGAAACCTAGCTTTGTCCCTGGGCTGACAGATGTACTAGCCGATCTAACAAAAATGTTAGCTGCCAAGAGGTTTGGCAAAATGCATGGAGTATCCCAGCTTGATGAAGGAAAAAGCAGGATATACATTACTTATCTGTGGAAAACTTGTTAGTGAGGGCTGGCTGAAAGCTGGTTTAGACAAAATGTCATATTTTCAACTACCCAGCTCCAAAATGTTTTGCACAGACATAACAGTTTTGATAATTTTTTTTCCCCTGGAAGCTTTATTTGAGAATCACTATTTTTCTGGTCACTTCTGATGCAGCAGGCATTGGTTAGGGTAAAAGGCAGAGGAAAGAGTGAAATGATTGTGAAAAAATTGAAGACAAACTGTCTCAACAAAAGTCTATTTTTACAAAACTGTCTGAAATCTTATTTCCCAAAGCAGAATTTGAAACCTTTCAAGTCATTACCAAAAGACACTGCCATCATTTAGCAAGCCTTAATGCTAACTATATTAATCACATTACCTGGGACACAACACAAAGAAAGAGACAGGTTTCAAATATAGATTTGGAAGCCACTCAGGATTCCAAAGCATTGCTGCAGCACTAAAATCAATACTGTAATAGGCAGAAGAGTGTCAGTTCGTGACCTAAAATAGTTATTTTTCTGAACAGAAAGTCTGAGTTCCATGGGTGAGTTTCTACCTAACACAAGGGAGAGTTAGTGAAAAGATGGAGAGGATCTTAAATGCCACAGCCTCCTGGCAAGCCTGGCCTTTGGACCAGAAGAGCTCTCTGTATGGCTGCACCTGCCCAGGTGCCGGCTGCTGCCTCCCCTAACAAACCCTGGAATATCCCTCTAGAGCTTTGCCCTGTGCCCAGCTATGAAAACACAGTTGTTGAGGAAGAAAGAATATCACCAACTTCCCATCTGAGCAGTTAGCTGCAGCGCCTATTCCCTGCACTTCCACTAGCATTGGCTGAATTGCACTTCTCTCAGAACATTTTACACCCATCTGCTTCTCCATGTTATTCTAATAGGAATACACCAGTTTGCATTTCCTGTATTTCCATATATTCTCTATTTAATATTTTATATGAGTTCTTGTTACAAAACTTACTCATATGTCCTTCAGGGCTTTGAACATATTTGATACAAGGAATGGTATTCAGATAATTTTAATGCACCTGAAGCATGCAAAATGCTTTAAAACACTTTAATATCAAAGCAAAATTTAGTTTCATTAGGAACAAGAGAGGGAAGAAAAAATGCCTGGAATTCATAGGATGGCCATAGTCTAGCAATAAAACACCTAAGCAGCAGACAGGAGCACAGATTAGGCTTTGTCAGTGGTGCATATGGCCTAAAACCAAAGTCACTTAGTCATAATAGCGCACAGACGTGTTCCAGATATTGTTACAAGGGAGAATGGTCTATAAACCCCCTTCTAAAACATCAATCTTTTGCCTTCAGAACTGCTTATTAACTCTGCTGAGAAATACATCAAATATGCTAATAGCATAGTAACCAGCAGCTAAGGAAAAAATAAAACACCAAATGTTCATTTACATTAGGATCACAGTGGCAACAGCATACTGATAATTTAACCCCCTCTGCTCTGGAAAACAACCTCAATGTGACATAAAGCACAGGCTATATAGAGAATATTGTAATTGAACGACCTCATTGTCAGTTTTTAAACAATTAATGATATTGAGATAATGCAAAAGGACAAGTGGAAGCCTGTTTGCTTCATCAAAGACTACTTAATAATGAGTTTTATGCACTGAGATAATGAGACATATTAGCCCCAGAGTTGAGGGGGAAGGGTCAATAAAATATCCCAAACTCTCTTAGAGTGTAAGGTCAGAGAGAACACATGGCTTTCCTTGCTTACAAGGAGGAATGTCACATTGAAGCAAAAAAAAAATAAAAAAAACCCAAACCACAAGAGAAGGTAATAATTTGCATGCATGTAAGTAAAGGAGATGGAATTAGACTATTTTAAATATGCACTTGGCATTTGGGGAAAGGTTGGTGGTCATTCACAAACAAATCCTGAGGTACCTTGCTTTGTACCATGTTTGGCAGCACCTACTATAAGTGACTTTTTTTCTATATATTTTTCATTCACCTCATGAGCTATGCATGTGCAATTTCAGAATCTTTATTATCATCAGAAACAGCTGCTCATTACAACAAGATTATTGTTTTGAGATATACACTGCATTTGTGTTGAAGAAATAAGTTAACCCTCTCTGTACATGAGGGTATACAAACACATAGCTCTAGGAACAGGCTGTGCACATAGTTCTCTCTATAAATTTAGCTGTATAGCCCCAAAACTATAACTTTTATTTTCTAGCCAGGATCACACCCCAGACCTACCAGCTCCTCTTTCACAAACTTCACAATTTTTCCTCACTGTATGAGAGAACATAAATCCCTCACTACCAATCTACTTGTACCTGCTAGTGCCGAGTGGATAATAAGAAAGGGATGTGAGGATTTGAAATCACTGTAGCCTCCAGCTTTCACAGGAATATTGTAAAAGAATTAATTATTTATATAGAAACAGTGTTGCTAAAATGTCAAAATGTCAGGCAATTCCAAACAGAAAACTGTTCTTTCCATCTAGTCATTTATTTTTCCATTTATTTTAAATTATGAGTTAAAGCAATTTACATGAAAATATATATGATATTCATTATTCAGTGCTCTGCAAGCAATACAGGCAAGGTCTTTGCTACTTTCATATGTTTCTGTTTGTATTGTAGGCATTTATGCACATTTATTACTTGATAGCAAGTTTACTGGATAGGGGTCTATTTTAGCGGGTACAGATGCAGTAGTCAGTGTATCTAAAATAAACTCATACCCCACAGCCCTCTGTGGTACACAGCTAATTAAAATCAGAGTAGACAAAATTAAATTGTAGAGCAATTTTTTTTTAAAAAAAAAAGGAAACCATACATCATATGTGATATATCTCCTAGGTGAAGTATACTGGACTCTTTTAAAAAAGCTTCAGTCCAGGATAGCATGGGTACTTAAACCCAGTAGTGCTAAGACAGGTGATTATATCCTTTGCTGAAGAGGAAAATGATTATTTTATCAATTTAAATGCCTTAATGTAATGATAGGCAGTTCAGGAAACATCACTAGATAACACCAAACTCTTCCTGACAATCCTGGGAAGTGCATAAATGCTATTACCACCATTTGGGAGAAAAGTGCTGGGGGATAGATATCGCCCAAAGCTTACATGATGCATCAGGAGCAGAGGAAGGTCCTGATTAATCTTTTCTCACTTCAGCTCTCACAAGGTGTTGTGACTTCTACACAGAACCAGTCTTCACCCTTAGGTTTGTTATGCCAGGCCAAAATGTAGTAAATAAACGGCCGTCCACAGAGGGTTAATGGGAAACAAACATTTCCAAAGAAAAGCACTAGCTTTTGAGGTGGAGTGAGGCAGAAAGTGAGACTGGAGCTGAAGAAAGTGATACTCCCAAACTATTGACATATTGCAGTGTGAAACTGGCTCCTCCAGGGTATTTGGAGTTGGTTTTAATTTTGAATGTGCCCCACTGCTCTGAATTATGACAGATCGTTATGGAGTCCATATCTGCCTTCCCCTCACACGTTCATCCAACCAAGCAAGATGCTACAGCATGGCAGAGCTCCAGAACATTGACATATTTTTTTGGCAAATAATTAATTTCAAAGTATTTTCTCAAATACATGCAGCTTTCTAGTCAATGAAAATACGAGTTTGCCACTTATTCAAACCATCTGTCTTTATTTTTTAAATTATAATTGTGCAATATGTCCATTTTCTAGGATTATTACTTAATTTTTTATGAAGATTGCTTTTAGGCAGCTGAAGGCTTTATCTGTAATTAAAATATGTATGCACAGTTTGGTTAAAGGTACTGTATCTAAGGTAAAGTACAAAAACTGTTTTTCTAACAAAGGAAAAACCTCACTGCAGTGCAAAAATGGTAAATGGAATGCCTCACAAACTGTAATGCAGCGGTAAGTATCCTGACTGTGTGTCATGGCATTGAAAGAAGTTCATTAAAATGTGTTAGAATGGAAAGATCTTCACATTCAATACACGATTTATATTAAAATCTATTTAAAGTATAATACTGGGACAATATAAGGTGTTGATACAGTTAGCAAGTGACAGGGGTCATACCTGCTATATTCTATTTATTAAAATATGTATTTTATATTAAATTTTAATAATTTACTGCTTGTTAAAGGAAAATGTAATTTTGGAAAAGCATAAAATGATGAGCCCTTTGACCTCTGGAAAAGATCGTGAAAAAAGCATCTTGCATTACAAATCATTCATCATTCATATGATCTTTGCTGCCTGAATACAAGACTAACTGACTTTTGAATGCAAGCTGGTGATTTCTGAATGCAAGGCTAAGTGTTCAGTTTATGGTACAGCTGGGCCATTCTCACCATGCTGCAAAAAAATCAGCTGAAAGACTTCTTTTCAGACGTCAAGAAAATGAAAACGGAATCATTATTTTTCTTCTCTAAGACAAATACTGCAAGCATACATTTTGAGTTTTACTGAACACTTTATCATTATTCTTTCATCAATTAAATATAGGTTAGTAGCAATACATAGTAGCAATGAAAAATTCAGGTTTTGTTTTTTTTTTTAATAGGCCACTTTGTGCTTTCTGGGCAATTGTAGGCAAGTTGCAATTCTGAGTAGGTCAAAAATATCAGCAAAAACAACCAAATAGGAAAAGTACAGCGATACAAGAAACAGTGTAGACTTGTTTTAGTGTCTGTTTAAGGACAAAACTAGTCATAGAATAGAATCATAGAATCATAGAATCATCTGGGC
>BJBW01016464.1:0-17924 GCA_004320125.1 Scolopax mira
CCCTTCCCTGGAGACATTCAAGGTGAGGCTCGACGAGGCCCTGGGCAACCTGGTCTAGTTGGGGGTGTCCCTGTGACTGCAGGGGGGTCGGACTAGATGACCTTTGAAGGTCCCTTCCGGCCCAGATGATTCCGTGATTAATGCACTAAAAAGCCAATATTGATCCTGATACCAATATAAAATATATAAGGGTTATATTAATTCCATTCTGTCAGGAGGAAGCTGTGCAGGGGACAGCAAATGTTGGACACCGTGAGCACTACACCTTTGGGAGGAGGGGAAGGTCTCAGGGGTCTGGCACTGGGGCAAGATGTTCTCAGGATCACAGCCATCATGGGAGAGAAAAAACTCCTCAGCAAACTTTCTAATTTATATAGAATGTGACACTCATGATATGAAATAGTCCTGTTGGCCAGCCTGGGTCAAGTGCCCAGGTCTCGCTCCTTGTCCCCACACCCGGGTAACTTGAAAACACTGGTGGCTTGAATCCCACATACCGTAGCTGGATATAAAGTAAATATTTTCACCCATTGAGACACCAGAGTCTTCTAAAAGTGCATTTTTCCCAAGCATTAGAAGAGAAATGAATCTTGTGTCACTCAAAGCAGGACAGGTACAGGGGAGCTGAGGCCTCTGGACTCTGTGCAGGGGAACCAGAATCAGTTCTAGAACTGATTCTAAGAACTAGGGGAAGGTCTGCAGCTGGGGCCAGAGCCACCCAGGACTAGAGGAAGAGGTTGTTTTGACCCTTAGGAGGTAGACAGACAGTGTCCCCAGCCTGCTGTCCCACCAACAGAACTTCAGGAGAGAGCTGTCCTTTGACGATACAATGGACAAAAGCACCAGCATCCTGGGAGTGCAGCCTGGTGGTATGCCCATTATCAGCTGCTAGGCAATGTGTGTTTATTTTAGCACAAAGGCACTAGTGACTAAGCTGAAATTGGTGCTTCAGTGACCTCGGGGTCATCCTGAAACAGATTGGCCAGCTAAACAGGTCAGAGAGATGTGTTAGCGATGAGCATAAAGCACAGGGCTCAAATCTCCTGTCAGGAAAAGGAACAAGGAAAGAAAATGTTAGGGTTGAAATGATGAAGAACTTTAATTGTCTGATTCTTTTCAGGGGAGAAATTAGCTAAATTCAGGGTGAAGTGAAAATGAAATATGGTCCGGAGCCAGCAGTTTAAGATGGGTACTACAGCAATTGATCCTGAAAGCAGCAAACCACATATTAATATTCCTGGGTTTGTCAGAGGGTATCGACTCTGCAGTCATCATGATGCATATTTAAAGTAGGCAGTGATCAGTACATGATCCCTTTTATGCCATTTAAGTTCTTGGTTCTCCCTCTCGGCGAAATTACAGCAGCATCTTCTGCGTTCAAGCGAAACCTGTGCCAGGCTCTGCAGGCACCCAGTCAGAAGTACCCCTCTCGAGAGGGACCCATTTAAAGTAAGGTGCTGTGGGGCCATCCCAGCATGGTTTGTTTTACTGGTGCAGCTGCAGCCAGGACGTGCAGTTTCCCAGCTCCGCCAGGACGGTCCTCAGCACAGCCTGGGGGAAGTGAGCTTTTCCTGCATCTTGCTTTCCCGTGTGTAGGGTGAGGAGATGCTTCCTCGCCTCAGAGGGGCGGTGGGAGGAGAAGTCCATCCTGATGTGGGCAGGGAGAGGCTGAAGAGCAATGTGGTTCTATTTCCATGCTCCCGCGGCAGCTGCAGGGCTACCTAGTGACTCGTTTGGGGTTTTTTTTTGGCAAATTTCCATTTACACTTACACCAGGGTCTTAAAAGAGAGTTGTGGAGAGGAGCTAAAGATAGTCAGAATGACCACTTCTTCCCTAAAGTAATTATTTGAATCATGCCTCCCTCCTTTCCCTCAAAGTGCTCTTGGTGTCAGCACCTCTTCTCCATGGCCCATGTAATGCTGACAACCAAGTTATAAATCCTTTATAAAGGGGTTTAGCCCTCTCCTGAATGAGCTTGCAGCAGAAGCCCAGGCACAGCACACTGCCTGTGGCACCTTCTCCAAAGGTCTGTTGCCATCAATCTCGACCTGCTAATGTCATGGGTTTAAAAATATACTGGGTGCAGAATGGCCAGTAAATGCTGATTTTGTCACCGTGGAAGAATGATGTGGTGGCAGCGATCCAGACCTCGTCCCCTCTGCTGTGAGGGCTGCTGCTCGTGCACCAGCCATCACCAAAGAAGTGTCTCCTCATCGCATGGCTCCACACGTGTGTTTTTCCTGACTGCTGTTAGCTTGTCTTTAGGGAGAGACGTTTTGTACAGGTGGAAAGTTGCTTGGGCACCTGCCTGTTGCGCTGAACAGGAGCCCGTGCTGCCGTGTAATTTAAAATCAAAGTCAAATGTTCATTGTTTACTTGCTTAGGAGAACCACCATTGGCAAATCCCAGGTATCCCCATGCTTCTCCTTCCCCTCCTCTGAAACTGGGACTCCACGACTGCCGGTGAATGTGCTGGGCTTACTCGTGGACCAGCAGGCACAGAGTAGGGGCTATCACACAAATAGGCACCCTGGGTTATGGGCCACAAAGCTATCGCATCCAAGACAGGACTTGCATCCACGATAGGATGCATCCAAGGTAGGACTCGGAGGTGATCATCCCTCTGTACTGGGCACTGGTGAGGCTCCACCACAAGTGCTGTGTCCAGTTTTGGGCCCCTTCCCACAAAAAAGACATTGAAATGCTGGAGCAGGTCCAGAGAAGGTCAGCTGAACTGGTGAGGGGTCTGGAGAATAAGTCTTCTGAGGAGAGGCTGAGGGAGCTGGGGGTGTTCAGCCTGGAGAAAAGGAGGCTGAGGGGAGACCTTCTCACTCTCTACAACTCCCTGAAAGGAAGGTGTCAGTCTCTCCTCCCAAGTCACAGGCGATGGGACAAGAGCAAATGGCCTCAAGTTGTGCCAGGGGAGGTTCAGATTGGATATTGGGAACATTTTTTACACTGAAAAGGGTTCTTAAGCCTTGGAATGGGCTGCCCAGGGAAGTGGTTGAGGCACCATCCCTGGAAGTATTCAAAAGACGGATAGACATAGTGCTTAGAGACATGGTTTAGTGATGGTTTTTATCAGAGTTAGTTTGATGGTTGGACTAGATGATCTTAGAGGTTCTTTCCGACCTAGAAAATTCTACGATACTATGATTCTAAGATTAGAGGCTTTTTATTTTGGGCTTGAGGTCCTACATTGGTGTTGGCAACTTTGGCAAAGTGTCAGGGTGGGTGGGAGAAATCGGAGCAGGATGCTTTCGGGTTTGTCAGCTTTTCTTCCCTGTCCCTTCCAATGTCTGTGTTGGTGCAAGGATGGGCTGGCCTGCAGGTAAGGTGGTTGTCCCCAGGGGGGATTGGAGGAGAAGGGAATGAGGAACGTGTCAGGGCAGGGTGTTTCTGGCTCCTACGCCACCCCATAAACATGCAGCTGAGAAATGCCTGCAGCTTAACCACAAAGCTGTTCATGTGAAAACTGGGGCTTGTTCCTTGGAGAAACGTGCTGCCATGTCCTCTGCCCGCCTTGGTGGCTGAAGCCCAAGGGCTACTGGTGAAACACTGGTCTGGCTTAATTCATTGGCAAAACTTCAGAACTTCACTGGGGCATCTCCATTTCCCGAGGAGCAGTGGGTGTTTTTCCCAGACTGAGAGTGCCCTCTGGCGTATGCAGGAGACAGTAAAACTCTTAATTTATTCAAGTGGTTTACTTGGCTTCCTTCTTTTCTTAATACTTTGCAGCCAGCTTGGTTAATCATCAAAAGCTGCCAGGTGGGTGTGTGCCATAAAGCACTGAGAGGCGACCTCCAGACCAGTCCCATGTGTCATCTGTGTTTATACACCAAGCAGCCGGTGATACTGAGCAGGAGGCTTCTGGACCCTGGTGTCTCAGGTCTGATTTCCCTCCAGCAACCCCTGGTAGGTCCCCGAAACCAGCCTGTGGCAGGTCCTGCTCCATCTGTGCCCAGGCAAGTGCTGCTCCCCCTGCCTCCGGGGACACACACTTGGGGCTCCTTGAGCAAGCAGAGCCCCTCCAGTGCTGGGCTGTATCCCAAATAGCTGGTAGAATAGGGAAACCAAGCTGCAAAAAGGTAGGGAGCAGCCTTTTATAAACAAGCAAAACCCAGTTCTTTTCTCCAGGGGGCAGGTGGGACGTTTAGAAGAAGCAGCATCAGCCTGAGCATGTGTTGCCATAGTTATCTGGAACGGAAAACAGACAGCACCAAATGTGAGGCATAAACACAAAAGCTACAGTAAATATAAATCTTCCCCGTGTGTAGAGTCCTTTCTTGGAAAAACTTTGTCGTCTTATCTCTGTTAGGACATTCTGGTTTAAAAAAATGCATATTTTTGAAATGCTTTCAAATTTTTATTAGCAGCTGCAGTAATGAATATGCTGGTAGGGAGCAGAGAAGAGTGTGCTCCGTGCTCCGGAGGCAGACCAGGTGGTCAGGTATTGCAGTGGCTTCTCAGGTTGAAGGCACCTTCTATTGGACAGGCATGAGAGGTTACATTTTGAGGGACGATGTCAAGTATGGATCACCTTCTGCATGTCCTTTCTTCTCCTTGCTTCTCTTGTATTTTGTTTTTTTTTTTTCCCCAGTGTGAGTCAGAGTACCCTCACACACTCTGGCCAGGTTACTTCCTGTTCTGTTCTACCAGGAGGTGGTCCAGGGTTGCAAAGCTGCCTCCTTCTGCCCAGGAGGTGGGACTGGTGCCTGGATCCAGCACTTTTCATTCATCAGCGACCGCTAGTGGAAGAGGAGATGGGGTTAGTCATGCTAGAGGCTGGGAAGATCTTGTTGGAGTTGGGTGCTCTTCTCCAGCTGTGTGGCAGCCATGCTCTGGTGTCTTCATCGTTTGCTAATTAGCATCCAGGTTTTGCTCACACTTTCTCTGCTGACCTTTCTCTTCTCTCTGGTTTTGTTTTTTTTTTTCCTCAGGTCGAAAGCTGAGAGGAAAAGCCTTTTATTTTGTCAATGGCAAGGTGTTCTGTGAAGAAGATTTCCTGGTAAGCACACAGCTGACACTTCTGGTGCCATGTCTTGGCCTCTCTGGCAGACACCCAGTCTCTCTGCCTGGCAGCTTTGCCCACGTTTCACAGGGCTCTAGTCCAGCATCCTGCCTGGCCCCTCTACACCCCTTTTACCTGGAGCCAGCCATGGTGGCTGCCCATGTGTGGTGCTGGAAGTAACCAAGTGGAAGACCATGGTTTTGCAATGCAGAGCCTGTAGTTGAAGCCATAGCCTCTTGCAATGGCTCCTTCAAAACGTGTCTCTGTGGCCACGCTGTGGAGACAGGAGCAAGATGAATGGCTACTGAAGAATTAATGAGTGAATTTCCCTTTCCAATGAACTGGTTTTGCTTGGGCATCTTAATGGATATCTTCTGGTTGCCCTCAATGGATTTTGTGTGAATGTACCTGAGCATGAAGCAGCCCCATGCTCCTCTCCTTGGCTGGTGGAGGTAAAAACCCCATTGCCCTTGGGCCATCATAGATTAAGCCTTCATTGACACTTGAAAAAGTCCTATTTGCCTGTTTATTGGGGAAGTCTAGTGATTTCTCTCAGAGGGAAGTGAGTTAATCTTCTCTGCTTCCATCAGTATATAGTACACAAGCTGAAAATGGAAAGATTGCTTAAATACCTCTAAAACATTTAATTTTTCCAGTTTGCATTTCCACCATTCAGGCAGGACTGAAACCTTAGACAGGTGATGTGTTGAGCCTGAGGTGCCTGTCGTGGGCATGACAGGCAGTTCCTTACTGTTAGATCTCAGCATTAGCAGCAAGAAAGGTGCTCTGGGCCAAACCAGAATGTTAGACTACCAGAGAGAGAGCTGGGACAATACCACTGGCCTCAGAGAAGCTCCAGTAGACCTGTAATGGTGTAACCAAAGGAAGGATTTGGCACTCCGAGCCTATATATTCAGATGTTGTGATGTGAATTTGCAATAAACACAGGTAACTTCCTGGCAGATTCACCTGGTAGATTCACGTGATGAGCAAATAAGAATGTAAGTCTTATTAAAGTGCCTTATTTGTATGTGCATTTATGGTATTTACTTATATACTTAATTAAATTTAGGACTTGAAAGTTACAGGGACTCATGCTCCTTATGAACAGTGGAAGTTTGATGTCTTTATAGAATATTCTCTGCAAACCCATCCACAGCTTCATTTACTGAAAAAAAGCACTGGAAAGGTTAGCTTGTGAAAAGAGTACAGAAAAAGGCCAAGCGAATAACAACCCATAATATGCTGTTGTTTATGCTCGACTAGCCTTGTGAAATTTTAAGCCAATTCTTTTTCTGTCCTTGCAGTATTCTGGTTTCCAGCAGTCAGCTGACAGGTGTTTCATTTGTGGCCATTTGATAATGGACATGGTAAGTGATAATTGCTTCAGGAGAAAATATCCCACAGCTTTTCAGAAGAACACATCAAAAGCAAAATATATTCACATCCAGCACTGTCTGTTGTCACCTGGTAGTCTGCCTAGTGTGAGATTGGTAGCAGAAAGAAAATCCACTAAGCCTTCTGTTGATTTTTTTTGCGAGGAAGTGAGGCTGGCACCCTGCTGTACGCGGTGCAGGGACTGTGCTCTGCCTGTTTTCACTGCAAATTGAAAATCAGAGCCTTCAGCTCTTTCATCTCCCTCCGGGCTCCCCTGGACAGAGTATTTCTAATCCTGTTGATGCTTCTTGCTCAGAAGTGTCATGGCTCTGCAGTGTTCCTGTGCTGTGGGGCATCCGCGGTTGTGCAGAGCCTGTCTTTCCTGTAGTCAAGCTGTAGCTTCCCACGTACCTTCAGGATGAAACTACTGTCTGGCTGCTGCTTTTCGTGGGTGCTGGTACTCTGGGGAACAAGTTCCACCCAGAGTATGTGATCCAGACCTCAGTTCAGATCCTCCCACGTCCTTGCAAGCTCTTCAGCAGATGGGTGGACATCCAGTTTCTCATTAACTTACAACAGGTACCATTCGTTGAAGATGGGCATGGTGTGGGTCACAGCTCAGGGGGGTCAGCACCAGATAGTATTTAGTTGTGGGTGATTCAGAGTGAGATGAATTGATGGTCATGTAGCTGGTGGTGTGAAAATACTGCTGGGGCAAAGAAATCAGGAATTGCTGGGTAGTCAGTTCACACAGAGCATACCTCTCAAGATTTCCTTATTGTTAATTATCTTGCCTGCTTACAATGGAAAATATTAAAGTTGGAAAATCTACTTTATACTCTGAAGTGTGATCACCTGGCTGATGGACCATGATATTCCAGGTAGTAATAGCTCCCCCAAAGCCAGCAGTGAATTGCAACTGTTTAGTTCAAACTAGTTTTTCCATAGTCTGTGTTAATTGGAAAACCAGGCTAGTGAGTACAGAGCTCTTAGATACATAAGGCATTATGAATACCTAGCAATAGTATTTCTTTCAGCCTCTCATGGAGAATATAAAGATGTATTTCCAATTGTAGACTTGCTGTGTCTTACCCTGTGATCCTACTTAGTATTCTCTACCTGTCGTCTTCAGAAATTATGTTCTGTCCTTTAAATTCTGTCACTTCTACCCTCTATAATGCTAAATACCTTGACTGAGACTCTAAATTGTTTTTTTACCCATGCAAATAACTCATTTTGCTGGAAGCAGGTGATATATATTGATTCGAGCTGACCTTTCCATCCCTGTTAACTCATTTTTCAGATGAGGTGCCTGAAAAAAAGAAACAGCCCTCCTGATGAGTATGGAGCATCGTTTGATGTAAAGCTGTGTGTTTATTATTTTCACTTTTATTGGTTGTTCATGTGCATTTTTCCTCTCTCTGGGTTTGTTGCAGATCCTGCAGGCTCTGGGGAAATCGTATCATCCAGGCTGCTTCCGATGCGTGGTCTGCAATGAGTGTCTGGATGGTGTGCCATTCACCGTAGACTCTGAAAACAAAATCTACTGTGTCAGAGACTACCACAAGTAAGGGCAAAATAAACAGCAGAGATGTTCCAATCAACCAGCCTGGAATTTAGCTTCTTGGCTAATTAGGAAGTGTGGATTCATAAAATAGGGGCTGGGTTAGAAGCTAGAAGTTTTGAGGATGGGACTAAGCACTAGAAATTCTTGATGTCTCTCCTTTTGCCCTGCTGTTGACTTCTATGTAACTTTGAGGAAGTCGGTTAATCCCTGGGCTTCAGCTGCCCCTTCTGCAGCATAAAGATAGTGAGAAATAGTGCTCGTGAAGAGTTCAGTGATGCAAGAAGTTAGTCCTCTCTAAAGTGAAGTGAAGTCCTCTCTAAAGGCCATGAATGCCTGTTGAAATGAATGTTGCTTATGGCTTTTTTTGAAAGTTGCTTTCTCAGGAGTTTGCAGCTCTGAGTTTGACTTTTCAGGAATGGTTTTGGAAATCCCTGCTGAATGCGTGAAGTGAAACTCTTATCCAGCTCTAAATTAAACAACTGATAAATCCATTTAAAAAAATCACTTGTCATTTAGACAGCAAAATAAAATGGCTGTGCTCCTGGCTGTTGGTTGTGATACTAGAGCTGCATACGTTCTGAGTGTCCATCTGGCTCGATTTGCTCCCTGCTCAGTTTTCTGAGCAGGCAGAGTATGAAGTGTTGCTCAGGCAGCCCCTGGAACTGTTCCATGTTGTGCCAAGATTAGAGTTGCCTCAGTGTGCCACTGTTGTTCTGAAATGATGCATACTTTCTTGCAATTTAATTTAAGTATTTATTTATCATGTTAGGTTGTGTTATAAGGCCTTAAGGAACCATACACGGTATTTGAGGTTTCTTGCCTCAAGGCTGCCCTTTCTTTTGATGTGTTTTTCTGGGGACAGTCCTGCTCAGTTTCTCCTCATTCTCTCTTCCAAATCTCTCAGTAGCAGCCAAGAATTTTACAGTGGGTTTTGGATGTTTTTCTAGCACAAAGTGTAAGATGTAAGGTCTCTTTTTGCCTGGTTGAGCAACGCGTATCAAGCATTTCTTACAATCAATGCTAAAATGAGTTAATGATCTCAGGATGCAAAGCATTCCTGGGGGTAAGTTATTTACAGCTGCATCTTTTCATCTCTTACCACCAAAAACACAAAGGCCTCTATTTTTATGTTGATCTATAACTTGCCTTCATTTTCTCATTGCTCTTCCAGAGTTTTAGCTCCAAAGTGTGCAGCGTGTGGACTTCCCATTCTGCCCTCCGAGGTGAGAGCCTTTGATTTCTTACCCTCACCAGGGAGGGAGCATCGTGTCTCTGGTCTTGCTGCCTTTCACACTTGACCCTGTGTCATCAAGTCAGATGTCCTTGGCTACGGGGAGAGATGGTCACTTCCTCCAGCCTGCAGTCTTTTGACCTAAGCTCATACGCTGCCCTTGAGATGTGACCCTTCTTTTGCTCAATAATGAAGGTTATTTCTGCTGAGCCAGGCTGCTTTTTTTCACCTCCTGCTGTTAGCTTTATGTTCAGGGCACCTTTCCTTCATGGCAATAAATGCTGGTGGTGCTGGTGAATGACCTCTGAGTGCCCCTCTGGGACAAACTCATTTTAATATTTGGAGGAGATGCATCTTGGGCAAAACCAATTTAAGATGCTGAGAAATGTGATATATTGAAATTACCAAGTCGTTAATGCACGATTTGGGATAGATGTGACTGTGAAAGAGGGAGAATTTAACATTTCTGATGTTACATTTTAGAGGATAATACCTGCAGTCAATGATGAAGCTTTATTGTAAAAATAGCTGCAGGTGGCAGGATTTATTTGTGATGTCCATCCAGCAGCTCAAATGCATTTCCTCAATATTCACATTGTTGCAGGAAGCAATCTACAGAGTGCATGTGTCTGATCCTGCTGTAACCTTTTGCAATTCCTCTTTTGCTTGAATGCTTACAGGGGTCTGATGAGACCATTCGGGTTGTGTCCATGGACAAGGATTACCATGTGGAATGTTACCACTGTGAGGTAGGTCAGCAGCTTTCTCGGGGAGTGGGCACTTAATAATGATAATTACTGTTATTTTTAAGGTGGAAATAAATCTCCTCCCTTCCAGTGGCTGTAGATGAGCAATTCAAACCTTGTATTCTGCAACCCTTTCTATCAGTGGGTGAGAAGTTTCCAGTTTGAGGACAAAAGTTTTTGCACCAGTGTGTTTCAGCTGTGATTTCATTTGCTTCCATAAAGTTAGGGGCAAAGTGTTAATTATCACTTTAAAATTTGGCAGTTTATTTGTTAATGAAGGAACCGTGATGACTTACTAAGGTTCTATTGCTGCCTTTCAGAGCCTTGATCTCCAGATCACATTAGTGTATCTGTTTTCCAAGTCAGATTGTTCAAAAATGCTAAGGTGGTGACTGATCCTGTCCGGTGTAAGTTACCTCACTCTCATGGGAAATAAATGTGTGGTCAGGCCTGGGGAGAGGGTATGGCTGCATAAAATATCCCAAGAGATGCCAGCTCTTAAACACTGTTTGCTCTCCATGCAGGGTTTCCCAGAAAGCCTCCATACTTCTGCTCTGTGAATTCAAATAAATAGATGTCTTCTCTTACTGTGGTCATAATGTGGTGGAAAGAGGCCTTGAGTCAGCAGGCTGGGTTCATGAAGTACAAATGCAATTAATTTAACATGAAGAGATGAGTCCTACCTGTGAGTGTAAGGAAACCCGGGCATGTTTAAAATACATAGGGTTACACCTCACCACAAGGTAAAGCTTATTCAATAAAACTGCTTAAGACAAACTTACGCAAGGCTGCATGGCCTCCAAGTGCCTATCTCGGGTGTTTTCTTTCTCATGGTAAATGTTGGACTTCCTAGGAGGGAGCTGTTGGCTGGTTGTCTTCTGCCCTTGTCACAGAATCACCCTCCTGGAAGCCAGAGGCCAGTTGGCACTGGAAGATGAGCACGTGCTCTAATATGGCATGGCCTCTCTTTGCAGGACTGTGGGATGGAGCTCAACGACGAAGACGGGCATCGCTGTTACCCGCTAGATGAACATTTGCTTTGTCACTCCTGTCACCTGAAGCACATAGAGAATGGCACAACCCCAGCAGCTGTGTACCAGCACCACTACTAGGCAGCGTGGCCCATGTGGGGAACCCAGGACAGAAGACCTGTTACGTGATCTCCTGCTCCCCACCCTCAGTTGATTTCCTGTGCATGTTTTTCACCGGTCGGCAACGTTCCTGTGAAAGGATATGAGAGTTTTTTGCTGGACTCCCAGAGTTTGTATGCTTGTGAGTTCCAGCTGTACCAAACCATGTCTACTTGACCAAGAATGTGGTGTGTCATCTAAAGTGATCGGTTTACTTTTACGTGCCTTTTTCTGGAGATGCCTCGTGGCTCATTTTGGAAGATTCTTCAGTGAAAGCACAATTTGCTGTCGTGCCTATGAACTCAGATCATGCACAATTAAAAAGCCAGAGGCTGGCTTGCCTGCCTGCCTGCTGGGGACATCCCGTCAGCCTGCTAAGTGTTTCCTGACAAGCACATTTCATCAGATTCCCTGAAGGACATCAACCCTATTAATGCGAGTTTTTAGACACTCTCACTCTTTTTATTAATTTTTTAGGAAAAGAACAGAAAGAGGTCTACGCAAAATGGCATGCTCAGACCTTCCAGTTAATTCTCTAAAATTTCTCCAAAAATTCAGTGAAATTCTCCAAACTCTGGCTGTGAAATGCACCAACTCTCTGAGCACAAACCGGGCGTGCTGGCTGGCAGCTGGAGGCTGACATCCCATATCAAACGGAACAAAAAACTGGAACTAGGCTAAAATACAATGTAGATTGGGGGCTGGGCTTGCATATCAGCTGGGTACACCGTGGGGCCAGTCTGCTGTGTCAGAGTCTGGATAGCAGATTCTATTTGGAAAGGAAAGGTCAGGATGCTGGAGGTGTGGACGTGGGGAAATCAGCCTCGTCCTTGCTTGCAGAGCTCACTTTGGGAAAAAAAGCTCTCCCTACACAGACACTTGCCTGACTTTTCCAGCTTGTCCCCACGGCTCAGCCCCCAGCCTGGCCACTCACTCCTTTCCACGGTGTTTAGCCAGCACAAAGCCATTTCATAATGGTGCTTATTTAGAGCTCTGGGAACAAACTCGTTATGGTTATGAAGGCTTTGTTACACAGGGATTTAGAGCTCGGCTCCACAACCTGTACTCAAATGAGTATGTTGGTATAAACAGATTTGCTCCCATGGATAATAACAGCTTATCCAAGAATGGAGTTACTGAGTTTGGCCCTTGCTTTGTGTTCTGCTGAGAAAGCAGAAAGGCAGATCCTTTCTCTTTTTGAACCCCCTGCTTTATAGTCAAAGAAATCTGCTCCCCCAGTAGGTGTTATGTACAAGATAGATGGGCCTGCAGTTCTGTAGGTACCAAAGCTGTGCAGGCTCTCGTGTACAGGTACAAAATTTTTGCCTAAGAAAAAGCTTTTAATTTAAAGTCTCAGATGCAATCAGGGATCTTAGCTATCTTCTTTTTACATACTGTGTGGAAAACAACTTAAATCCTAATGTATCCATGCTAAGGATGCAAATTAATTTCTGATTGATAAAGGGACAGGATGGCATTCTTGAAGATCTTTTTAGTGAGGGAACTACAGTAAAATAGCCCAGCAGTGGCTCTGGGACTCCTGATATGAGCCTGTGGCGAGGACCCGCTATGGTTCAACCAGACCTCTTTTTCCCAGACCATGGATGTAGCTGGAGAGGTGCTTGAACTTCACACCATGCAGCCAGAGGGCCTCGTGTACCTGAAATGTGAACATCTGGGACGGCTCAGGGAGCTTGGTGGTTTTGGCATGGAGTTTTCATCTCCTCATCCTGCCCATAAGTGCATCCCCCTGCTGCTGCTCATCTTTGGGCTGGGGATGGTGACACACAGCTGGAAGTCAGTCCCACGCTGAAAACCATCCAGAGCCACAGTTTAGGTGTAGTTTGACTCTGTGACACCGTTTCTCCTGGGGACATGCAACCCCTCA
Source organism: Scolopax mira (assembly GCA_004320125.1). Lineage (NCBI taxonomy): Eukaryota > Metazoa > Chordata > Aves > Charadriiformes > Scolopacidae > Scolopax > Scolopax mira. The sequence continues at coordinate 12,952 of BJBW01016464.1, forward strand.
GTGAGTGACCAAAATCTCAAGAGGGGGCACTTTGCTGGTGCAGAGGCACGTGTATCTTCAGAGGGTTTTACCTGTGATTTTGGAGGAGGTGAAATTGGCCCCAAATTATATGAGCTCCCTGGAGCCTGCAATTTGGCCTCCAGATGCTGGATAGCAAAGGGATGGGAACCAACATAAGATTAATGTGCCCAGAGAAGTTGTGGCTGCCCCATCCCTGGAGGGGTTCAAGGCCAGGCTGGATGGGGCTTTGACCAACCTGGTCTGGTGGGAGGTGTCCCTGCCCAGGGCAGGGGGTTGGAACTGGATGATCTTTAAGGTCCCTTCCAACCCAAACCATCCTATGATTAGTAACTGGTGCTGTATCCAGGCAATATGGACTGGGGGCAGCAGAACACCCAGGGCAGATCCTGCAGGGCCACGTCAGCTGGGCATGGGGTGGGAGGGTGTCTGAAGAATGCAACTGTGATCTGAAGAGTGTCTAAAGGGACTGAGGTGGGAAATAATGCCAGCTGAGTGTCCCTGGGGAATAATTCACATAGTCTGGGCAAGCGGTTCCCCTCCCTGAGTTTCCTTTGGCAGGGAAGGCAGTGAGATATCAAAGTGGCTTCTGGAAATGAGCTGGAAACACCAGCCCTGGTCTGTTGTTCTGTCTCTGGGAGACTGCCTACCACGTGGGTGGTGCTTTTGCTAGCTCTTGATTTTAGAGCGGACCCTCATGCCCATTTTCTGGCCTCTGTTTTGGTAAACAAGCTGAAAACACTAGCGGGGCCGATATTTTCCTTTTAAGATGGGGTGTTAACTACCATCTCACTCTTGCAGCCTTCCCTACAACCTCAAAATAATCAGGCAAGAAGGGGAGGGGGAGAAGGACAGTCTTCCTGCGTGGAAAGCCTGGAGCAGCCCGTTTGCAGCAACCTGTCTTGCAGGAGCCTCCTCTGCATCAACTGGAAAGTTTGGCCGCTGCTCCCACACGGTGTCTTGTTACTGGTGTCATCCATCCCGCGTCCCTCAGCGCTGGGGAAATGAAGGCTGCCCTACTTTCAGTTTTGAGGTCCTCTATGAATTATTAAGTGCCCACGTTCTCCTTTCCTCTCTTGATGACAAGCTAGAAATGACAATGTGAAGCTATTGAAAACGAAGCCTATTGAGTTTGTGGTTTTGAAGCTACAGCGTCTGCTGTGTCGCCCTGCTCCGCTCCCCTGTGTGTCCTGACTTACACTGTTTTTATCTTTAGGAGTTTGAATTCTTTTTTTTAAGCTCGTTTGTTATTTCTCCTAGGCTGTGGGTGTCTGAGTCCCGGTTGATTGTCCCTGGCCCTGCAGCTGCCTGGTGGTGGGTGCGGGATGGGGGGCAGCGGGGACATCCTGCACATCAGAGGCTTCTCCTCCTCCTGGCCCCCCACCAGGCACCCCTGGAGCTGCAGACCCTCACTGCCTGCCTTCAGACAGCTCCCCCAAAGGGGGAGGAACAGGCTGGCTGGTAGCTCTGGAGCTGGAGGCACGAGGCTTCGCACGCTCTGCGAAAGAATTACAGAAAACGTGTTAAATTCTGGCTGCCAGCTGGCTGATACGCGCTGGGTTTTGCTCTTCCTGTGAACCTTGTTGTCTCTTTATTTATTAAGATGCTGAGAACATGCTATGAAGAATTAGCCGTAATTCCTCCCCCAGTGTGCTCCTCGGACTGGTTTTAGGGTACGGGACCCTTGGAAGTCCCGTTGTGCTGGTAACGAGGAACTCACATGCAAATAGTTATTTGAGTGAATTCCCTGAAATTTGCTTTCAGGATCAAGAGTTTAATAGGTGCTTTCATTCAGGCCATGCTGTTTAATTTCTATTGTTTAAAATACGGAAGCTCATTTAAATAGGGATTTTTTTGCATAAAAGCCAGAGGGGAAAGCCCCAGCTTTACATTTTTGTGTAATTTAAAGTGTAAGAAACCCCTGTAATCAAAGTGATTTAGGAAACTCTGACGATACTAAACACAGGGAACAGTATTTTCAGACAACGTGGTGAGGTTTGATGAGGTCTGTGGCTCTTCAGTTTCTGAGCTTTGTTTGGGGGGGGTTTAGAATGTTTTCCCAGTCTTTCAGGGTTTAAATGACTTTTTTTGTAGATCCTTTTGCTACAAAGTGAATAGTTCCTTGGTCTCGAAATGGTGGAGTCTCAGCAGCATCGGGTGTGCTATGGCAGATGTGAAAGGGGGCAACGGGGCTCGCTAGAGCTGGTGCAGGTTCTTGCTTAAAGGAAAGTGGACATGCACTCTCCATCCTTGCTCGAAGGCTTTGACCTGATCCTCCAAATTACCCAAATATCATCAGCCTGGTGCTGGTCGATGCAGCGGCAGCTTTGTAGCTGCTGTGTGAAGAAAATGGCCTGAAGGACTCTGACTGAAGGACTGTGAGGTGCATGGGCAGGCAGCCCCACCAAAACCAACAAGGCAGCAAATCAATGCACCTGCCTAAGTCAGCGCTGGATGAAGGGCAGGGTGATTTTCTTACAGAGGGTGAGCCTGCTGCAGTGTAAAAAGTTGCCTTGAAAGGCATCGCCGAAACGGGCTGCCAACTTTTTTGTTGGAGAATCCAAAATCACGTAGTGAAGCAGCAGGGGTGCTTGGAAAAAGGAGGGGGTGACTTCAAAAATCCAGTAGCTGCAGGGAGGAGAGGGCAGGCGATTACAGAGAGCGGGGCAGAAGGCGGCGTGGAGGGGATTCTCTTCTGCTGGCTGTGTTCCCTCCCCGGGTGTTTGTTGCAGGGGGTTGTGAGGGGAAGAGCCTCTGCGTACGCTGCTCTGGATGCTGGGCTTCTCCCAGCTCAGCCTCAGCTGCCCTGCTCCGTGTCTGCCTCTGGCATGGTGTGTGCTCCAGCTGCCTGCTGGGGACCTGCCTTTCACCCCTCTGTGCCCATGACAGCTCTTTGGAGGTGCAGTTTGAGCAACCTTCTGCCTGTGAACGTAAGGATGAGTTGACCCAGACTTATTGCTGGAGAAACACCTCCGGAGTCCATACCTACAGGCAGGGAAAGACTATGGCCAGATACATGTCCCTTTCCCCCCCGTCCTTCGAGGCCGGGTGCTGGCATCGCTGGGAGAAACTGGGAGAGGGTTTGACTCTCATCACTCTGCATTTGTGCATTTATTTTTTTCCTTTTCTGTGTCCTGCCACTCACTGGCTGCAGCGGCACTAGGTGTGTGTACCGGAGCTGATCAGGCAGATGACTTCTTGCCGTGAGCCCAGAGAACTGAAATAAGGTTTTTCCAAGCAATAAAAATCCTCACTCTGCTTTCTCCCAGGGGAACCAGAAGCAACACGCATCCGTAGCCTGCTAAAAGGAGAAGAAAGCGGGAAGAAACTGTCCCCACGTGAAAATAAGTGGTGTAGAGGCCCCGAAGGCTGATGGCAGGGATGGATGTCCCCCTCGTCCCTGGCATTTCCCAGCCCTGCTGTCACCCACCCCGGTCCCCACGCAGCAGCAGGTCTGCAGTGCACGGGGACCGAGCACACACACACACACCCACCCCCTCTGTGGGTGGATTTCTGTATCCCAAAAGTAAATCCTGAGCCTGGCTAACGATACTGAATGGTACTAATTACATTTTTTAATTTTTTTTTTTTAATGTTTCCTTCAAAGCTCAACTCCAGGAGAGAGAGGTATTTTAGGATTTGTGCTGGTGTAACTAACCGTAGCCACCTGTGAACACAGCTCTCTTTGCTTCCGTGCTGTTAAATATTTATAAAGAGCAGAGGCTGGCAGAGGGGGTGAAGCCTGTTGTGATTTCAGTGATTAAAGACAGTACCCTAAAGCAGTGCTCAGTGTCAAGTCTTTCTTAAAATGACAGTGTTTATCATCACGGGGAGGGATTCACACTGTGAAACGATGATTTCCCAACATCTGCCTTCCTCCCCTCCCACCCCACCTCAGCAGCTGAAGGTAGAGGAAAACCTTCACTGGGGATGTCCAGCTCTTCATGGTCAGCTGGGATTTGCTGTGGCCCCACCTGAGGCCATCCTGCTCCTGTGTCCCTCCAGGGAGACCCTGGTCCCAGGGTGAGGATCTGGGGAGAGAAGTGATACAGGTGGGAGCAGGCTCTGGTCCCAGCACGGGGGCCTCCTTTGCAGCATTGGTGGGTGTTAGGGTTTGAAGAACTCACAACAATTTATTGCTGTTTAAACAATTATCAATCACCTGATGACCCTTCCCCACCCAGGAAGTGGTATTGGGAAAAATAAGGAAGCCTGAGAATTGAAATGCAAACAGATTTAATAGAATAAGACTAAATAATTAACATTAATAATACTAAAGAACCAGTATTGGTGCCAATACCAATATAAAATATATAAGGGTTATATTCATTCCATTCTGTCAGGAGGAAGTTGTGCTGGGGACAGCAAATGTTGGACACCGTGAGCACTACACCTTTGGGAGGAGGCACTGGGGCAAGATGTTCTCAGGATCACAGCCATCATGGAAGAGAAAAAACTCCTCAGCAAACTTGCTAATTTATATAGAATGTGACGTTCATGATATGAAATAATCCTGTTGGCAGCCAAGTGCACAGGTCTTCTCCTCCCTGCACCTGGCAAAGCTCAAAAACACTGAGACCTTGAATCCCACATACTGTAGCTGGATATAAAGTAAATATTTTCACAAATTCACACACTAGAGTCTTCTAAAAGTCCAGTTTTTCCTTGCATTAGAAGAGACCTTACTGAAAAGTAAAATTACTGAAAGAAAAATGTATCCTACATCACTTACTTAAACTAGGACAGTGGGGAGAGTTTTGGGGAGAGTTCCTGTGGTTTTGGGTGGTGCCCATGGGCTTCATAAGTGCTGGAACTTGTCCAGAGGAGAGCCACCAAGCTGGTGAGGGGTCTGGAGAACAAGTCATACGAGGAGATGCTGAGGGAATTGGGCATGTTCAGTTTGCAGAAGAGGAGGTTGAGGGGGGACCTCATTGCCCTCTACAACTCCCTGAAAG
>BJBW01016466.1:0-28391 GCA_004320125.1 Scolopax mira
TCCATTAATCATTACCCTTTGGGTCCTGTCACAGAGCCAATTCTCAACCCACCCCACTGTCCCCTCAGCCCCACAGCCTCATTCCTGTGGAAGTAAGATGCCCTATTTGCAGTTCCTGTTATACTATATTCAGATAAGGAAATATGCCATCCCTGCACGCTGTAAATATGGCATCCAATCAAGAATGCATTGCACAGGATACTGTGAATCGGAGACATGCACCAAAGCCCACACCACACTCAGAATGATAGACATACAAAGCCAGAATGTGCTGTCCAGCAGGTAACTGCCAAAATAAGGATGAGTTTTACCTGCAGGGTGAAGTTGAGAGACTGGAAAAGGCAGTCATGGTTTTCCAATTGAACAAAGTTGGATGTTTCCACAGAATCACCGTAGAAAAATGAAGTAGGGAAGACTTCTCTGAAAGAACAGGATATAGATTTAGTAAGGTGTGTTTGTCACCAAATTAAATATGTTTGTGGCAAATTGAATCGCACCCCTTCCTTTCTGGTCATGTGAAATTCTATGGGACCCCTTTACATTAATCTATTATTTGTGATTTGATTTCCTCTTGGCAACACTAGACTACAAAAGCAGCATCTCAACTGACCCAGGTTAACATCCCATCACTGAAGCAGACTTCTTTTGAAAACTTATCTCTTTTTCTCCTTTCCTATCACAAAAACTCTTTCTTCTTCAGGGCCCTCTGCCACAGATGATTTATATAATACAGGAAATCATTGCACTACCAAGTTAACCTGAAGAAACAGTTACTAATAGGAATACTTTCAGTTACATATTCACTAAAGTAGCATTCTAGTTTTACCTACCATTTACAGAGCATTGCAGGAATAAACACCTCATTAATTATCTTCACTACCTTTAGCAGATGATTAAAGAGGGGTATAACTTGCTTTCAACTATAAGGCTACAGGCCAAGTCTCCTCAACTGCTCTTACCATCTGATTATGCAGTAAAATGCAGTAGGGTTTTACCAGAAAAGACTGGAAGCACAGCACCTGAAATCCTGCGGGATGAGGAGTGCTTGAAGCATCTTTTGTGCTTCCTCATCTCAGGCTGCTCCACTTGCTGGAAAGGGTCCCAGAGTAATTTCAGACAAACCTTGGTGAGGGACTGCCTAAAACTCTGCCTCTTTTTCAGGCTGTCCTTTTGGGTCAGAGCTTTTTTAATACAGGCTTTTAAGTCTTTTTAGGTACATTTCCTTTTCTCCTGCCTGCCTCCTATGCTGGCATAGGGATTGCTAGGGGAAACAGCAAGAGACAGATTTACTCCTCCCATTTACGATGTTGAGCCAGAAGGCTCCTCCCAAACGTGGTACAAGCCCTTCCAGGCTATTATGACTAGGGATGAGGTTTGCACTCATAGACTCAAATGCAGGATTACTAATAAAAATAAGCTTAAAAAAAAACACTGTCCAAAAAAGAGTATTGCTAATATTACCATGCTTGGGAATGTTTTCCCTCCAATAAACCCAACTTTGCCCTGGTAGCTGGACATTTATGTGAACTTGAATTAACTAAGCCTTGTCTACACAAAAAAAAGAAAAAAAAAAAAAAAAAAAAAAAAAAAAAAAAAAACCCACAAAAAAACCCAAACAAAAAAATCACATAGTCAGTTGGTGTGGCTTCAGAGACCTTATGCTTCAAAAAACTACATTCTGAAGACAGACAAAAAGTCCAATTTTATCTTTTTTTTTTCTTTTTTGGCATGCAGGTGACAAACAAACCTAAATAAATAGGTGAAATCATCCATATCTGTAAAGGTATACAAAAATCAATCTGTATCAAAGCATCAAGAAGCAAGGGATAAATAGTTAAATTTCTGCACAATCTGTAAGAATGAAAGCATTCAAAAATATCAAGAACATGCTGCCGAGACTGTAACTTTCAATTCAGAGGAGATTTTTGCCCTTGCTAGCCATCCTGTGAGGTCTGACAGTGCTCTTCACTCCTCTGAGCATTCTGACTACTGTGGAAGTTATGAAGGGACTTTATTTCTGTGCAACAAGAGGGGAAATCAGCTTGGTGTCGCAAAACCCAGCCTGGTCCATGAATATGAGTTTAACCAGCTTTTTAGCCAAATCACGTGCCAGCGCAGGTAACTTTGTTCCAACATGTTTAGCGGACTAATTAAGAGAACCTTTTCCTATTGATGCCAACCTGCAGTGGTGACTTAGACAATACATATTCCCTGGAGGTTGCCATAAATGGTGGCTAAACCAGACATTGACCACTTGAGGACACTGCTGATAATGTTTGCTTTCCCTTAGTTTAGGAATGAACATCAGCTTTCTCAATCTTCGTGGATGCTAATTCACATCCACTGACCAAGACCCCCAGTTTCAACTTGAGCACTCTCTATACTACAGAACAGTCTGTCTGTTGATACTGACCCCAAATCTTTCATTCTAAACTTAAACTTGTGATGCAAAAGCGGAAGGGAAGACCCCTGAATTCAAAGGTAAGAACTTGCACATGTGCAGGCCTGGGGAGAGGACCACAGCCATGTGTTATACAAGTATTTCAGTCAAAGGGTGAGAGATGATCCTTGGTTGCTATTCAGACACCTCACAGACTGGGGAGCAGAGGGAGTGGGAAAGTGAAAAGAAGACAATTCTGATTGTGAAATTAAACAGAAAGGCAAACAGCTAGACTCCATCAAGCTCCTTAAAAATCCCAGAACATTTGACCCAAACCTTTGGCCTGGTGATTCTCAACCATACCCTAAAAGACATGTCCTAAGGAACAAGATGTGACTTACTTGTTCTCTCTTTATTTTATTTTAAAGTTTATTATATCTACAGAGTCACAAGAATTCAAATATGATCACCAAAATACCTACTATAAATGTGATGGTAACTAATTAGTGCTAGCTAGAAAGGAGTGAGAAAGACATACAGTGCTGGAATGAATGGCATGACAAATAAAATTCCCAGATAATGAGTGAGGTTTTCTGTATTTCCAGAGTCTGGGAAACAGGGAAAAACCAACAGTCTGGCTACATATAAACAAAGAGAAGAATTTTGTTTTTCACTGGAAAAGACTCAGATGTCAGTTGTTACTGTTAGGTTTATTTTTATTTTTGGTGTCATTTGGTGGCTGGTACTTACCCATTGATAGAGGAGTCCACTTCATGCATCAGGGGCACTGACAAGGTTAGAGTATTATCATGCAGAGAGTCAGTGCGTTCTAGGTTTCCACTGTGCCAGAAAGGAAAAACAAACATGCTGTAAATTGACAGCCTTTGCAATGCATCACACAGTGTCAGAGCTACCATCTCCCTGCCTTGTACTCTGAGTCTCTCCATCTGAGGGAGGTCGGTGCTCCTTCAGAAGCCTCTTAAAGATTAAGAGTTACATTTGCTCATCACACCTTGGAGAAGGCACACACACAGACCACGTGTTTTGCAGCTGTGCAGTGCAGAGCTACAGCAGTCATCAAGGGGAGAGAAACAAGGACATTGAGACTCCAATGCAAGACTCCAGTATTTTCTCCCAGCCTGACTGTGGGTCAGTTTGGGAGGGATACACACCCCCGTTAATGACATTGTGCCTGCACTGTACCCTAGCACCAATTTAGTGCCACTATTAGCAGCTTTTTGGGTGAGACAATTGTACAGAACTGGCCATAACCTCTCAGCAGTTCCACCAACTCTGCCTGGACTTAATCGCCAAAATGAAAGCACTTCTACTTTACACTTTCAAAGGCATTTGCCTCAACTGGTCAAAAGCGGAAGGAGGAAAGAGAAAACTTTTCACCAACTAGCATTCACCTAGCAGATACTGATGCTTCTCTCTGACCTACAAGCATCACGGGATCATCTGAACATACGATGAACTTCTCACAAGGAATAAAACTTCTCTAAAGTGCAAGAGATGGTCTTGCTCCTCTGATGAGCAGTCTCACTTTCAGAGTTTCAGTTTCAGACACCAGCCCCACATGCTGCAGGATCTTGTTCCCACCTACAGCTGTTACTGCAGGGGGGAACTACGCCTTAGGAGAGCAGTCACTCAGCAACTGCTACATCTCATCTCTCATCTCCAGCTGGTGGGTAAGGAATTCTCCTCTCAAACTGGAGAGGAGAATTCAGGCTGGAGATCCTGATTTTGACACAGGAGGGCATGAAGTTGGTAGCAGGAACCAGTCATGCACTCAGCATGTCAGAACAGCAGTCCATGGCCCAGGTGCCAGTACACACCTCAGCAGTGACTGAATCACCCACAGAGTCTGCTTCTTTGTGGGACATCATCTTAGGAGGCACAGAGCACGTGTGTAACCTTTTATTTTGCACAAGATAAAATCTCTATGCATGCATACTTGGCATCACCCTACTTCAATGCCTGCTCCACGTGCTCCTGGGGAAGTGCCCTATTCAGCTGTTTCACTCAGTCTGTCATAGCTTGCTGAAGTTCCAGAGGGGGAAAAAATAGACATGCAACTTTGGAAACTGTCAGCAAGACCCCTCATCATCTGATGAAAGCATTTCTCTTTTTTGGTTTGCATCCAAGCACACTTATTTCATCCAAGTGCTAGGACAAATGGGTCTGCCTGGTGCTGATCGTCCACCACAGCTGAGCTAAGCTCCTTTCAGTGCTCAAAGGGATGGGCACAGAAACACAAGGGCCTTCCGACAGAGAACACAAAACACTCCTTCAAAATTGCAACTGTATGGCAAAGAAAGCCTGAGTATGATCCTACCTGATTTTTCAGGAAGCTGCATTACATGGCTCCTCTATCAAAATACATGCAAATAGCCCCAGTAATTTAACCTCATTTACTACACATGCATGTGGCTACACCTAATATCACATAAGTGTCAGGCATATGCAATGCACACTTCATGCAACAAAGAATATTCAAGTCATCAAGACAAAAAAGGTTCCTTACCTTTGGGCAGTGATGAGGAAGGTAAGCGTTTGCTCCTGCCCAGACAAATGGCTTGTGTCAAAGATCACACTGAACTCATACTATGTGAAGAAAAAGCAGTATTTAGAGGCATTGTATATTGTTTCAAAATGTATTTATTCTGAGACTTCACATACATTTAAATGGCCTAACTGTACAAAAGTAGGGTATTTTGATACATTTTAGAGAGCCTCCTCTACGATAGAGGAGCTTTTAAATCTTAGCAATTGTGTGTCTGTTCAAATACTAGACAGTCCAATTTTCCCTTCATTGTGAAAATGCTGTTAATACAATTGCCATTCAAAGATATTTCTTGAGGAGGTCATCTCCCAGAGAAAGAGTCTTCCAGTACAAGGGGATCACTACCTGAAACTACCTCAGTACCAATCTATACATTACTTGCAGGTGAAGAGATCTTTAGGGATATAAAGATCATGCCATAGGCCTGCAGAGAAACTCAGAGCAACCAGCGCAAGCTAAAGCAGCATTCAGGGCACTCATCTTAACGGATAAAATCAGGTGCTAATTTTGAAAAGAGAATCTACTTTGATGACCATTGCACCACTATATTGACATTTTTGTGCAACAACACTTCTACCTAACTCCAAAACAATTTTTATCTAACTGAAACAGTTTTGAAATTCAAGCTAATTTCAATGGCTTCGTGAAAATAACCTGAGGGTAACCCAACTATGTTATTCTGAAGCAAAACACTAAAATCCTAAACACGTAATAATAAAACATTCCAAATAATATATTTTGCATTTATGTTTTCTATTCTATTTTAATTCTTTTAAAATGTTTTAAAAGAGCATGTCAATAAAACACATAAACAAAAAAAATTCATGTTGTGTTAAAGGATTTGTCAAATCAAATGGAAAGGATTAGTTTTCAAAATTGAAATTTTCTGAAAAGATTGCAGAGTCATTTTGTCCACGTCATCCTGAAGTTATTCCTCATTTTTTCACCTTTCTGGATTGGTCATTTGGACAGCTCAGACTAGTGAAAAAAAGAACCCAGATGGATTTCGAACCGTTATGAGGGAGTTCATCTTGTACTACCAAACAAAATCCTCTCTAAAAGCTACCAGGAAACCATACTATGATAAAATCATTAAGAGATTTTAATTGTAATTCCAACAAATTCCAATGTGAAAGAAGACAAAACTAAAAACAGAATAAGGCAATATAAATAAGATATTCCTTTCCTAATTTTCTGCAGAGGAAATATCTAATTTTTTCATAGATGCAATTCCTATACAGTTTTTCAAGAGCATTGCATTGTAGCGCACAGCGTACTCCACTGGCTCTCTCTCATAGGAAAGAGGACAGCTACCCTCCAGAACTGTGATAGGCTTGGATATTTGGGTTGGAAAGCTACAGACAGTATCAGTAACAGACACTGAACAGAGCATTTGCCCTTACAGCCACTCCTTGGAGACAAAGAGGTGAATGGACCATCATCCCACAACTGCAAATATCACAACACAGATTACCCTAGATTTTGATCTCATGAATGGAAATCCCACGCTGCACTTGAGGAAGTCTGACTCCAGCAACTCACAGGCAATGCCAAGCTCCTCCTGTAAGAAAATAAAAAAGACCATGAGATGACAGATTTGGTGAGAAAAGGAGGATTACTAAGCAATACCATTATGATGAAGTATTGTAGAAAACTAAACATTTCTCACCATAGCAGTGTTATTTCCAGAAAACTAATACTCTTTGAATAAGGAAAAGTGCAGTGTTGCACTTCCTTACTCTACCTCAGTTGGACCAACACTGGGAAGAAGATGACCATCAGAACATTGCTCTGAGAGACAGGTCACAGGGAAATACTGCATAACTATAGACATTAAAGTCACAGGATCAGCCCAAGTTCTTGGGTAACTCAGACCATCAACTGTTCCCTCTATTTATTAAAAGACTGTTTTCAAATAGTCCAGAATACAGGTGCCCCAAGGTAGATTTTCCAGGTACCAGTATCATAAAGAGAGAAAACAGTGTGGGAACAGAAAACTGTGTCGGGAAACAGTGACCAAACCATGCCACATACAGATGCTGGTGAAAACACTGAACTGGCCTTGGTGTCATTCACTGCCCTGATCTCTTTCTGTGGTCCACAGGATGAACCACAATGATATGGATACCAACCTTCTTTAGTGATACAATGGTAGCGCAGATAAAGTAGGGGGATGAAGCTCTCCTAAAGTTATACAAGGACAGACTGCAAACATTGTCAATAATACAAATGAAAAAGGTTAGAACGGCCCTATCCTGCTTGATTGATGACTCCAGTAAAAAGCAAAAAATGCTTCTATTGAATGGAAAGTGTTTCATTGCTCCATAAAATAAGTGCCTGGCTCCAGGTTAGCATGCCCTCATCTCCAGATTATCAGAGAACAGTTTTGTGCTTTTTCACTGTGGACACAACTTCATGTCACTATCAGGATTAGGATTCAATTCCAGAATCCGATATGCACTTTCAGCAATTACCTGCTATGTAGGCACTTTTGTGATTTAAGTCAGCACTTGAATCATAGTCAAAGGATGTAGAAAATGTTCAGAAGCACAAATGTTTAGTTTTGACTAGGCTGAATATCTCCCTAGGCCCTGGTATTGACTAGGTCATCACCAGAGCTATGGTATTGATGTTATACAGCTACAATATGAATGCCTAAATTTAGACATCTAAATCTAGAAATTAACTCTATTATAGACATTTAGCTGAGAATCTCTTAGCTACAGGACATATGATTTATTTGATCTCTTCTTGGTATCTACAGCTGTTTGTGAAGGCCAGGCTCTGTGTTCTTATGCACATTTCCCAAATCACTTCAAATATGAGTTCTGCTTTAAGTATGTACTTAAGATACTTAACTATGTGATTAAAATCAAGCATGTATATGAGTACCATTCTCCGCTGGAACAAGCACATGTGGAAGTAGCTTACTGAACCATCGAGTCCAGCTGTAAGCATGTCCAGGAAATGCCTCTCTGCTTCTCACATTCTGCCCCAAGCACAGCGTTACAGCTCTACAGACATTACTATTATCTTAATTACGAGTCTGACATTATTCAGATTCTTGATCTTTTAACTGTTTCCTGTGATATCTGAAAGACAAGGTCTCCTTTATCTTCAAAACCGTGGTTCAAATTGGGGCACACATTCATAGAAAACTATAGACCTAATGTTACCTCTCTTATCTGACAGAGACAATATTTCGTTGGTTTCATATGAAAAGAAAATAACAGAGAAAATCCATGCATGCTTAGGGATGCCTGATGGCATGATATTACTCCAGTACTACCCAAATGCCAGAACAGCGGCCTCCACATTCAGCTTTTTTTGTGGACTTATTTCCCTTGCAATCTTCAGTAGGCTTCTATTTTCAGAAATACAAAAGATGGTACTGCCCAGCAAATCAAATATTTCAGTCATACAAAGCTACTGTCCTCATATGCTGTGTTAGATTTTCTTCTCCTTTTAACAAAAAACAGCAGAGCAAGTGCTTCATGGTGAAGCATCCCCTTCACTTGCCTTTTACTCTCTGCAATCTGGGCGGTTCTACCAGGTTTTTTGCAAGTGATCAAGTGAACACAAACTCTAAGCAGCTGCGTAACCAAATGAAAAATTTCACAGCTGCTTCCTTTGGGAACACCCTTGGTTCTGTGTTGTTCAAATGTTCCTCACTCTCTAACTGTGGCAACCTATGAACTCTCTTTCATCAACTCCCAGCCTCTGTTCATTCAAGACGGGTTTCTATTTACATAGCTGTCTGGTGGTGACAGTGACCAGACAGACCCGAGAGGCTGCCTCCTCTCCTCAAGGCCATATCACTCCAGAGATGTCAAAAAATGCAATAGCAGAAATTCTCGGCTTGATAATGGAAGAAGTGCAGTTCTTCATTCTGCAGCCCTGAGAGCAGGCAGGCAGATGCCGGTTGTTTTATAATGGCCTGTCAAGGAAACGACAGCTAATGTTGCATTTCTGGTTTCACTGTTGTTGCTTGCAACAGCTTAATGGATACAGTAAGACTGAATTGAATAAAATGACCTTTTGGCTTCGATAGTTTAATGTTCAATATTAATACAAAATTACTGAAGTTCAGATTGCACATCAGGAAAAGGTTCTTCACCAAGAAGGTGGTTGGTCACTGGAACAAGCTCCCCAGGGAAGTGGTCACAACACCAAATCTGTTAGAGTCCAAGGAGCATGATGGAGTCCAAGATGATGCTCTTACTCATATAATTTAGGTAGTTCTGTGAAGAGCAGGGAGTTGGACTCAGTGGTCCTTATGAGTCCCTTTCCGAGATACTCTAGGATTCTACTAATGCTTCAAAGTCAAACTGTTCAATACTAGGAAATTGTAGAAATAAGCTTGCCTGCACCAGACTGGTTCAGCTTTCTGCACATTTTTAAGTTACACAGGCTGCCCAGAAAACTTTTCCCATGGGCCCCTTGCTTTGCTCTGTGATGAGGATGGAGAAGCTCCATCAATGAGCAAACATTTTGTTTTTCCTTTACTTCTTACTTTCTGGTTTCAGGCTTTATTTACAGAGCACTGTTTTGGAGAGAGAGAGAAAGATTGTTTCTTCATGGAGTTTCCTGTAGAGTTCAGCTCTGTAACACATGGGCACTCTGTAAGTGCTAAATAAATTAAATTTTCATGCAATTCCAGCAAACTGAAGGGTTGCTGTCTTATTGAGCAAACAGGGAACACAAACAGCACAACTCAGGGCTTTCAGAAATTTTGGATGCCACTTCTCAGCGATGTTAGGTAACACTTCTCTATGACAATACAACACAGCTGAGAACCCAGCTTATTGCATGAGTTTTCATAGCAGTTTCTAGTTTTCTTAGAAAACATAGCCAACGGGGTTGGAAGGTTCCTTTCCAATGAGACAGTGTGAAAATTTATCTGGAAAACTTTGTTTTCTTTCTTAAACATTTCACAGCACTTCATATTCTTAGGAGAGTCAATCAGATAAATAGCGACCTAATTAGCCAAATAGCTGTGCTATTACTGCATAATAAATGCAGACATGAGTATGAGAAACAAGAAGCTCAGGCTGACTCACAGTCTGCTTCACAAAGTCCTTTATCACAGAAAGAAAAGCTCCTGATAACTGTAACATCAGCAATGAAATAGTCACGTTGTAACTGCATTATAAGGGGCAGATGGAGAAACAACCTAAATTCTGCAGCATAATGCTGTCAAACATAATCCATGGGGCATGTGATTGGGTCTATGAGCAGAGAAGTAACAAAGTGGCCTTAATTTTTGGACAGTGTTCAGTGTTTGAAGTGTAAATACTATGTATGGTTTCATCTGACTAGTGGAGGAAGTTGGTAACGATCATATTAATATGGGTGTAGCAGCAGCAAGCTGGGAATGTTGCTATTTGCTAAATTTAAGACTTGAGAGGAAAAAATTCAGCAATGATCATGTTATTCTCCATCTCTCTGCTATTTCAGATGTTCGCCTGGTGCACCATGCAGTCTTCGCTGGGGACAGCAGCTGTCTCCTTCACCAGCATTTGTGGCCAGTACCTGCCTCAGGAGAAGTGGGCAGGTGCTAAACATGGGACCTCTGAGTATATCTGACTATAGGCCAATATATTGTCAGCCTATAGTCAGATGTGTGTCTCAGAGCAATGCCTCTTCATATTCTTGTCCTGACCCATGCACTGCGTGCAGTCAAATCCTCACTGCCCAAAACAACTCGGACAGCTAAGCACAAGAAAGGGGCTCACAGAGTAATTTGCTTCAGACAGGTAGACAAGCTAGGTCGATCTAAGCGCTTGAAAAAATGCGTTCAGCTTGGTCGAGAAAGCATTTCAACAAGAGTCAAGCATTTTAATCACATAGATGGGATGCTGGATTAGGGGATCATTACCATAACTGAAGAGCAATATCCTTTTGCTTTCACCTACCTGATTATCTGGGGATATAATACAAGGAACAGCCCCAAATTTGCTCTTTTCCTATCACTGAGATCATAACTAAACTGCAAGAGAACCACGTGTTTCTGAGGCCACATAACACAAGTTATTGCTAAGAAAATAGCTTTTCAGCACTAGAATAGGTCATATTGAATAAGTCTTTTACTGCATGTATTTTGGTATTTATAAAGTCTGTCTTCTCTTAATAGTATTTGATGGGCTCAATGTTTTCATGGTGCAAAGGTAGGACCAGTGCCAGCTGGAGCGCAAGACCAGATTACTTTAGGTATGATCCTGGAAAAGGCCCCTTATTTGAACCAAAACCTTCTCAAAGGCAGATGCCATTTGTCCCCACCTCCTCCTGAAACAAACATTTTTCGAAGTTTTCTTAAATTTTGTTTACTTTGACCTTGAAGGATCCTTTTCAACTTGGCTAACTGCCCAATAACTGCAAGACTGAAAAAGAAGGGAAAGAGAACACTTTAAGAAAACAGGAAGAGAGAACTGCTGGTGGAAGAAAGATTGCCTGGGCTCTGGATAAAACACAGTCACAGGTCACAGGCTCTGTCTCTGGGAAAATTCTTCATGTTGACCTATAACACTGCAACATGTTGCTCCAAATTAGAATCATAGAATCTTCTAGGTTGGAAGGGACCCGCAAAATCATCTTGTCCAACCATCAACCTAACTCTGACAAAAATTAACACCCACACAACAAACAAAATGCAACACCATCACTAAACCATGTCTCCCAGCACCGCATCAACCTGTCTTTTGAACACTTCCAGCAATGGTGCCTCAGCCACCACCCTGGGCAGCCCATTCCAATGGGCTAATAACCCTTTCAGTGAATTTTTTTTTCCTAATATCCAGCCTGAATGTCCCCTGGCGTAACTTGAGGCCGTTTCCTCTAGTCTTGTCGTCTGTGACTTGGGAGAAGAGAACGACTTCCCTTGGCTACAACTTTCAGGGAACAATAAGGTCTTCCCTCAGCCTCCTTTTCTCTAGGCTGAATAACCCTAGTTCCCTCAGCCTCTCCTCATAAGACTTGTGCTCCAGCCCCCTCACCATCTTTGTTGCTCTTCTCGGGACCCACTCCAGCTCCTCAATGTCTTTTTCCCTAAGGATGGCAGGGTGCGGCTCCACCAAGCAATTTCTTTTTCACATTCCCAAATGGACCTGAGTCTTTCTACAGCCACCAGGCTGAGCAGATCATGGACTTGCTCACAGCACACACAGGAACTGTGTTTGCTCTCTTCCTGCGGGAGTGAAAGACATTCCATGCAGCCTGTTGCCTGGACAGCTGCATGTTTCTGCACCAGGTCAGTTTGGGTCACTTTATTCCGTTTGAGCACAGCCGCAGACTGAGTGGAGACCATCCTGCATGCTTTATTCTTAGTCAGACCAGAGCAGGCCTGGTCTGACTAAGCTCCCTCTTCCTGAATGCAGATGACCGAAAATGGCCACCATATATGAAATGGCACTGCCCCCAAAAAAGATATTGAAACTTCCTCAGCTTCACCTTGAGTAGCCATTTTCAAATCAGATTGCACATATTTTTTTCCCAAGGCTGTCTTGCATAGGTCATATGTGATGACTTACTCATCAGCCAATATCCCTGATGCTTCTCTGCATCACTTGTGTCCAACTAAAAGCCTCCAGCCTTCCAGAGCCTCATCTGTCAGTTCATATAATCATATTCTGGTTTTACTTTTCCCACCCCTATTGTCATTCATTTCTTTCCCAGAGGTAGAGCAACTCCTCTGAACTGATAAGGTCATCAGCACACTTCCTCAACTTGCTCCCAACCCTTCGTCCCCACCCGAGTGGCTGCAAGCTTCTGGTCTCAAACGTCTCCCTTCAGTAATCTCCTCCAGCCCATTAACTCTCCTTCAACAATCTTCAATACCAGACTTTTATCTATCTGACAACTCTTCTACCAAACTATGACTATCAACAAAAGTAAACAAATATAAAAGCCTAGGTCACCAATCACCAGTGCTTTCACAGGGGTGTAAATTCAACTAACAAAACGCCTATTAATGGCCTGCCAGCTCTCTGCTTTTCTAAGCACACAAGCTACTAGTAGATACCACATCTGAAATGTCAACAAGGAGGTGCAATGGAGCAATACTCAACTTGCCAAATGATGCGCCAACTATTGCTCTCTTACTGTTTTTTTTAAATAAGTCATACCAAGATACTGAACAGAATGTTATATTAATTTCTGAACTTAGGGTAAGTTCAGTACAGCTCTGAATACTGCTGATTATCTGTGCCAGTGTTAACCTCAATTTTTTTAAAATAGTCTTCTGATCAGCTGTTATTTTTGAATGGATTAAAATCACAAATGAAAGGTACTAAAAATATCTTAATTGCAGAATTGTTAAAATAATCTGTGTATTTTTTTAGAAGAAGAAAACACCAACATATTAGAAAATGCATTTACCAGCAGTTTCTATTTCTCTTTCCTTGGCTATATTAAAATTAAAGGGTTTTTGTTGATGTTTAGATGGAAAAAAAGTCTCCCCTGCAAGTCCTGGCTACTAGCACATACGCCTTGGAACAGAGGAGCAAATGTCTTGGAAGCCTTGATAGTAAGTTGGCAGAACACTCCTGTTTTTGAAGACATTGAGAATTTATTTAACTCATTTATTTTTTTGATGCTGCTGCACATTTTCCAAAGGGTACAAAAGAAGAATGACAAGAGTGAATACTGAGGAACCCTGCACTTGTTGCCAGAGCACACATTCTTGTTATTGCTTTTCTTGTTCTGCAATGCCTGTCTGTGAACCATTACACTTGACACCACAGGGGACAGTATTCTCATCTGAGAAGTCCTAGAACGCTAGGAAAATATAACAAAAGAGGGCTATTTGCACTGTCCTCTTCATGCTGTGCTAAGTCTCAAAAGTTAGATACTACTACATACTCTCCAGCATATAGACTTTACAACTACACTCTGCACTAATTATTTGGAAACATGGGTTCTCTGACCTGCATCAAAGGTAGAGGCTTACATCAAACACATGGAAAAATACAGTTTTGCTAAATTTGTACAACTCTTTTTCTCATCATGGACACTGACTTAAAGCACATACTTGTACCTCAGTAATTCCAATTTGTACTTTTGGTGAATAGGGACACTTTCCCAAACGAGAGTTTAGATGAACATCTGGATGTTTTGTCCCACCCAACAGGACAATTATATAGACCTGAACTGCATTTTAAGAGCTTCTTACTTTTGGGAGATATCACTGAACATATGTTTGTTCACAGCTGGTAATCTGCTTCCTACACACGTGGCAAGCAAAGCCAGGTAGCACAAACACCTCCCATGTCAGGAACCTAAAATAAAAGTCTCACTTCCTTCGTGATGTTTGAGGTGGCTTCTTCAGATCACTCTTTGTAATCTTGGTCTAAGCTCTACAGTTGCACTATCAACAACTTACCCCTGTGGGTTTTCCTGTGGGTTTCGAGAGCGTAATTTTTATTTTGTTTCTACTCTTATCTTTCCTTACCTCACAATCCTCTAAATGCCTTCATAAGGCCTCAAGGATATGAAGATTTGTCAATGAATGTGTCAATCCATTTAACAGCCATGCCCCAAGCAGACTGATATACTTTCTTTCTAAAGCAACTGAGGTCACCGAAGAATGCGGGTTGACGTTACCCACATGAACAGAGCAATTAGGGATGTCTGAACTCCTGAAAGCTTGGTGATTTTTTTTTCAAACTAAAAGATTGGCCCAGGCTGAGTTTCCCTATGACTGCAAGCAAGCACAGCTCAGAGTAATTTGATTTTGGAGGCTCCTTCTTGTGCATATATCAGCTCTGTTTTTCTAACACAAAATTCCACAGACACCATGCTTTCTCTAAAATGGAGCTTTGCTAGGTATTTTAAAACTGCCAGAACACAAAGAGGATCAGCGGTACTACTGACCAGGAACTCTTCCTGACACCGTACAACAATTCAAGCAAAAATCATCTGAAATGACTGAAATGGGTGTGTCTGATCTTCTTCAGAAACCTCACAAATGCACAAAGCAGTCAAACTCCAACTCCATCACCTGCTCCCAACACTGCACAAACTGGGGTCAGCAGAGGAAGGCGCAAGGAAAGCTGCATGTGGTGGTGGAATGCTCTGATTTCCTGGGGCCAGCTTCCCAGGCAGCGGTGGTGTGGAGGCCACAGGGCCTCTCATGAGCTGGGAGCGTGCAACACAACCTGGGGTAAAAAAAAAATTTTAAAATCCTATTACTGATAGTAGGTTTGAAGATGGACTGCAGTGCTCCAGCACAGGTGGACACAGCTTTAAAAGCAATCAAAGGTCCAGGAAAATATTTTGTGTACATTTCAGGGAGTTTCTGCTCTCAGAGCAAAAATCTCATGAGTTTTATTTTGTTTTTTTGACATGTGGTTTACTTGGCAACTTCAAGCACACATCTTGTGTTCAGAAACCCTTCTGCATGCACTTCTCCACTGGCCAAAGTAAAGAGTGTGACGACGAGTCACACATAAGAAGGAGTAAGATGTTCATGATGGAAAGAAATTGAGATGGGTTTTACTCTTTTAAGAGGACAGCTCTGTTGCCTGACCTCTGCAGGTTTCTCCTGTTGCAAATAATTTCCAAACATGGATGGAATGCAAGTAACAATGTGAATAACATGAAGGACAAGCCAATGATAAATTAGCAGTAATAGCAATTAGTGTGAAATCTACCGTTAATCATTAACTGCTAAGAAAAATAGAAAGGGAGATACAGACTCAATATGGGATTGTTCAGCTAGATATTGTCATGAAACATCTACCTAACCTCTTGAATGCATGGATTGAAGAATACTGAATATCCAATCAAAATATACAACAGAATAGAAAGATCTTGTGTGCGTTGCAAAGGTCTGTTTTAAAGGTGCCACTGGGACTTCAAGTTTTCCTTTGCTCTTCAATGCACAGATACTTCCCCAACAAACCAAATCAGCAAATGTGAGTGTCACACATCATAAATTCTGCAACTCCACAAACCGCTGTTTCACCAGCGAAGACCCCCATCATCCCAGTGCTTACCTGAGCAAGCAAAGCCACATACCCGAGTGCGCTGATGCGCACACAATCAAATGTGCATATAGAGATCTGGGGGAGGGAAGCATCTGGATCTGTATTCTGATAACGAATCCATCATCTGATTCATTATCAGAAAATAAGCTTCAAGGGGGTTGGGGAACCTCAACAGTTATTTCATTAAAAGAACGTGGCGGGGTGGTGGTGGTGTAGTTTTCTTTGGCATTAGGGAGAGATTTCCTCTCCCTATTCCATGATCTCACTAGTAAATGCTGTAGGCACACCCCACCCCCAAGGCCAGCAAGCCTGGCTTCAAACATCTTGGATTTGCTGCTTATTTTGTGAAAACAACTATTTCTATATATTAATTAGAGCCTCCTGCCTCTTCCCTTCCCTCCTCTCCCTGGATGGAACCTATTTATAGACCATGAGCTCACCCATCCCAGCAGACATAGCAAATCTTTGAGTAAAAAGGGAGAGACAGACAAAAACTTTTCTACTTGTTGGATATTCCCAACATTCTTATTTTTTCTCTCTCTCTCATAAATGTTTATCTTAACTCATGGAAAGCTAGTGCAGCAGATCTTTCAAAGCATGTCATCTCAGACGCTGAAGAAGCAGAAAAAAATGTTAGCTCAGCTCACATAAGTGATTAAGCCCTAAAACAAGTTTCAGAACCAGACAACTAAACCAATCATGTTTCTGCTTCTCTGATCTATTAAGGGATCTGCAGGGAAGGTGGTGAAGCCCTAAAGCAAAAGGGGGATTTGACAATACCCTGAGAAATTTCACCTCCTTTGCTGCCACACTCTCATTTTTAGACCAATTATACTTAGAGTCATAGAATCATAGAGTGTTTCAAGTTGGAAGGGACCTTAAAGTCCTGGGCAGGGACTCCTCTTACTACAGCAGGTTGCTCAAAGCCCCATCCAGCCTGACCTTCAACCCCTCCAGGGATGGGGCATCCACAACTTCTCTGGGCAACCTCTTACAGTGCCTCACCACCCTCACAGTAAAGAACTTTCTAATATCTACTCCAAATCTACTCTCCTTCAGTTAAAATCATTACCCCTTCCATTACTCCTTGTCCTATTGCTCTACTCCCTCATAAAGAGTCCCTCTCAATCTCTCACATAGGCCCCATTTAGGTACTGGAAAGCTGCAGTAGGGTCTCCCCAGAGCCTTCTCTTCTCCAGGCTGAACAACCCCAAATCTCTCACAGCCTGTCCTAACGGGAGAGGTGCTCCAGCCCTCTGATCATCATCACAGCCCTCCTCTGGACTCGTTACAACAGGTTCCCATCTTTCCTGTGCTGAGGCCCCAAAGCTGGACACAGTACTCCAGGTGGGGTCTCACCAGAGCAGAGCAGAGCAGAGCAGAGGGGCAGAATTACCTCCCTCAACTTGTTGGCAGGTCTTGATGCAGCCCAGAATATGTGTCTCTGTCTGGACTGTCAGCACACATTAACAGTTTATGTAGAGCTTCTCATCCACCAACAACTCCAAGTCCTTCTCCTCAGGGCTGCTCTCCAGCCATTCTCTGCCCAACCTGTATTTGTGCCTGGGATTGCCATGACCCAGCTGGGACTTGGCTTGGTTGAACTTCATGAGGTTCACACAGGCCCACCTCTCCAGCCTGTCCAAGTCCCTCTGGATTGCATCCTTTCCCTCCAGTGTGTCAACTGCTCCACTGAATTTGGTGTCATTTGCAAACTTGCTGAGGGTGCACTTTATCCCACTGTCCATGTCTCCAATAAAGATGTTGAACAGCACTGGTCCCAATACTGACCCCTGAGGAACACCACTTGTCACTGGACATTGAGCCATTGACCACAACCTCTAAGTGCAGCCTTTACATTGGCTTTCACTGTACTATATAAGCTAAATAATTATTTTCCTGATTGCTGAGGACTGATGAACTTTATTTTGTCAAGATATAGGAAATAAGCCGGGGAACATCACCATGATCTACTATTTCCATAGAGCTTTCCCCCATCCATCGCAAGTTGGCCATGTTTCAACTATACTGGTAGGTCAGGGCTGACTGTGTGACACTTTTCTGTATGTCTTAATATATGGCTACACACACTCTGCCAGCAGAGCAGGAGCAGCTTCAAGGTCAGACTTCCACCTGCCCACACAACAATGCTCATCTGCTGGAGCACCCTTGGGTATGACCTGGGCACAGTGGCCTGTGTGACTGAGCCACACACACCTTGTTACTTAGGATAACCTGATAGAGTGTCCCCCAATTACAGGACGATGGCCTATTTTACAGTGGTGGATGACCACTGTCCCCAGTGGAGTTGTCCAGGCAAGTAATAGCTAGAGAGACCAGACATTCCCTATGATGTCTTTACTTTGTCTCATAAAAGTTTGGAATAGATATGAGGGCCTTATTCTGGCTTTTGTATCCTTTCACAGACAGTGATACAAAAGCAGTCAGCAGAGGAAAATAATTCTCATCAGAGCAAATATATATTTTTTGAAATCTGTCTTTTAATGACAAGTTTGCATTTCTGAGGCCACCCCTTCCCCCCCCCCCCAGCAGCAAATAGCATCTGAGAAGTGACATCATTGCTGACAGCATCAGGCCAGGGACTCATGCTGGGACTCTGGCTCCTGCAGCTGCCTCCATGCCCCAGGGAAGACATATTAGCTCAGGTTTGGCACTCCTGCCTCTTTTCTTAGCACAGGGGGCTGCTAGTCCAGTCAGGATAACCTCAGGCTCCTGAAGGCCTCTCTAACTCCTGAACACAACCCAAATCAAACATTTTCCCAGGGTCAGGAAACTCAAGCTGCCTTTTCCGTCACAGCCCCATGAGCCTCTAATGCTTCCTTAAAACCCATTGAGGAGGAACCACCTGAGCTGAAAGGCTGCAAGAAGGGGGCCAGCAGCTGCCTTGACTGCAGGCACTGGAGATTTTGCAATGAAGCCTCTTGTCATGCCATTTTCTGGGCATCTGAGGCTTTGGAGGAACACATAAGGTTCCCCCAACCATATTCTGCCAAGGCTCCTCCTTGCTTTTAATGCTCATCTCAGGCTGGGGGCAGCTTTGGGATGGGATTTGCCTGCTTCCATGGAAGAATGATCTGGGAAATGTTGGAGGAAGATCCAACAAGTCAATTCACTCATTCTCTACCAAAAAAGGAGAAGTGTTCTTTTTGTGGAAGGATTCAGATGAAATCCTCTGTCCTTCATGGTATTTAAGGAAGAACATATTTAGTGGGTCGTGGCAAGGAGCCCTGCTTGCACTTGGACCCCTTCTGGTTTCTCCCTTTTGCAAATCGATCCTTTCTTTTATCCTTCCTTCCTTTAAAGCATGGTAAGCAACAACAAGGTACTTCTAACAAGACGACTTTACTTAAGACTGTATGATGATCGGCTGTTTATCAAAAGTGGATTTTCTTGTTCTCTGTGTCACTTCCTAGTAAGTGACCAAGAAAAGTGAGACAATAGGGCTGCCTGCTTGTAGGATAGGGCAGTTAATGTCTGTAAAAAAACTACTAAAACCACAAAGAAGTGAAGCATCTAGTTTGGAATACAGAGGAGTTTTGCAAGCTCAACTTGCCTTCTGAATAGTTTAATGTAATTAATTTCTATTATTAACAATAATTTACTATGTTTCTAAGCCTGTATAAGTTCAAATCAAACAAACCCCATTCCAGTGACTCAGTTTTCACTCGTCTTTTGTAATCCTCACTAAAGAATCAGGCTTATGACTTCTATTAAGACACAAGTGCCTTTCACATAACAAGTAGTTTCTATAGTGGAAAAAACTAGTGGAATAGAAGAGAAAGATTTATTGCTTGGAACACTCTGGCTAAAACAATAAACCTTTGCTCTTGCTCTTTGCTTGCAGAATTTCAAGACTATGTGCAGTCACTGAGGAAAAAAAAATTAAAAAAAGCTAACATCAAACTTCATTTTAGGCCTACTGGTCATAGTATTTTCCAGCTGACACAGACAGACAGAAGTACACTGATTTCAAAATGGGATTAGACCATTGGCTCCATTCACGACTATAACCTAAACTTTTTTATTTCTCCTCCACAGACAGTTCAGATGAGAAAGGGGAGAAAGGCACATCATGACTGTATCAGAGCTGGTAAGATACCACATTATGTCAGGCAGCTTCACAGATATCTGACCTCACAGCTATACCCCAAAAATTTGTTGTTCCTATTGTTATATGCCTTGGCCTGTAAATACATATGGATAGATGTAGGTCTGCTGCACTGAAAAAAAAACCCTCTATTAATTTCAGAGTGGTACTTCTGAAAGCACAGACAATATATGCTCACATACGCTGTAACACAGCCTTCTTTGTGTAAAGCATCAATTATATCCAACATTGGTGTATTCAACTGCAACACAGCTATTTTCTTTTAGTGTTGGAATGA
The DNA here is from genome assembly GCA_004320125.1 of Scolopax mira. Taxonomy (NCBI): domain Eukaryota; kingdom Metazoa; phylum Chordata; class Aves; order Charadriiformes; family Scolopacidae; genus Scolopax; species Scolopax mira. The sequence goes on from BJBW01016466.1 coordinate 20,335, forward strand.
AAAGCATACGTTAACAAATTCAGGAAATAAATTCAAATGTCATCAATTTCACACAGTTCAAGGAAAAAGCAAATGGAAAACTTCATAAATAATTATTTTTAAAAAGCCCAAAACAAAAACCAAACTTGATGAGGAAACACAATCAATAAAATCAAGCATTACGCCCCTCCTCCTGCTTCCCTGGTGGTAATTTTCAAGTGCAAAGAATAATATTAATGTAGTAAAAATAATAATGAGTTTGGCACTGGGTATTTTCCTGGAATTAATAAACCTTAACTCAACCTACTATCTCCCAACAACCAAAGCCAAATCTGAAATCCCAGGAAATGCCTTTTGCAAACACATGGAACTGGGGGGCGTTGGTCTTTCTCTTTCAGAAACTCAAATACAAGGCACATCAGGACTTCTTCACAGGAAAACCTGGTGACATGATAAATACTACATAACCTAGAGACACCACTGAAACAGAAAGGAATAATTCAGTACCTACTGCGCTGGGATATCAAAACAGGTTTTCTTAATATGCACGTTGCCTTTTCTTAAAACAAAAGCTTAGCAGTTCACTTGTGAGGCTTTATTTTAAGAGGTGCCGCTCTACTTCACTGAGCAGCTCTGGATGGGGCTCCTCCTGTTTCCCCTGCTAAGTGTAAATCTCCGGGATGCTCTTCTGCAGACGGTTGGGGCCAGAAGCCAAGTGCAGGTTTCCTGGCTTCCCCCCAAAGGCAGGCTGGGGCAGAGCTGCCGGCCGGGAGCTCGCCTGGCTTGGCATCCCCTGCAGCAGGTGGGGGGTCTGCTGAGACAGCCCAGAGAGGGGGGGGGTCCCTATTTCCCCCCCCCAGTTTGAGCTGGAGCCAGGTGAAACACTTCTCGCTCTTCCTCCCCATCTTGCTCAACTTCTCTGGTTTTGATGAAACACCACAGGAAGCTCCCTCTCCAAAAAAAACCCCCAAAAACCCACCAACCAAAAACCAAACCAGATTTGGGGTGCAAAGTCCTCCTTTGGAGGAGGGAGGGGGTTAATGTGCCTGCTTCTGCTAACAGGACCACAGGCTGACACCAGCTGAACCCAGGGTTACAAGCTGAACGTCAGCTGCTCCAGGAGGAAGGAGCCTGCCTCACCTAGTTCCCTAGAAGAAGTCAAGGCTCTCCTGAGAGATTTTCCACTACATTTTAGAAGGAAGGGAAAGAACAAAGAATAAGCAAGAAAGAGGGAGAGGAAACAGAAAAGAAAAGAAAAAAAAAGGAAAAAAAAAAAGATTTTCCTTTCACAGCAGAAGTAACCAGGGCATTCACAAGAAAATCCCAGAGTCCCAGTGTCAAACCCAAGGAAAGAAAAGCTCATGATTTCTTAAGCATGGAATTTCAGCTTAAAACTCCTCACACCCTTACTCATCATTTTGACTGTGGAGATGGGCTTTTGTAAGTCTTTCTACAGACAAAACCGCTGTTGACTTCAGAGGGACTACACCTGCAGTGTGACTGCAGGATCATGCCTTGTGCTTAGTAAGATTAATTAAAGAGAGTTTAATTTTTATTTACACATCTTATTAGCATCACAGTAGAACTCTGAACAACAAAGTGAAAGACAGCAATTGCCACATAGCAATGTGACTACAAGATCCCACAGGAGTAAGCAACATAATACAATATATATATGCACATAAGCATATTGTAGATATAATGTAAATATATATAGCATAAACATATATGTGTGTGCATATATGTTTACAGTTCTATCGGATTTTCCATCGTTTATCTTCTGTCACCATCTTGAGCTGCCTGTCTTAAAAGTGACTAAAAGAAACGCCTGCAAGAACAGAATTGACCTCTCATACCAGAAACTCAATATTCTTTAAGCTTCAAGTTACAACAGAACCAAATCCCAAACCCAACAGCTTCTTGCTGTAATGAAAGCCACTGAAAGCCATGCAAATCAATTCTAACTTAAGTCTCTAGTGGAGGATCACAGACTCGTCACGGTTGTAAAGGACCTCTGAGATCATTGAGTCCAACTATACACACACCAAAAAAAAAAAACCCCAACCCAACAATCTCAGGCACTAGAGCATGCCCTGAAGTGCCACGTCTACATGTTTCTTAAATCCCTCCAGGGATGGTGACTCCACCACCTTCCTGGACAGGCTGTTCCTGACCACCCTCTCAGGAAACTCATTCTTCCCAAGATCTAATCTAAACCTCCCCTGCCCCAGCTTCAGACCATTTCCTCTGGTTCTGTCGTTATTCCCTTGGGAGAAGAGGCCAACCCCCACCTCTCTACACCCTCCCTTCAGGGACTTGTAGAGGGCAATGAGGTCCCCCCTCTGCCTCCTTTTCTCCAAACGAAACATGCCCAGTTCCCTCAGCCTCTCCTTGTATGACTTGTTCTCCAGACCCCTCACCAGCTTGGTGGCTCTCCTCTAGACATGCTCCAGCAGCTCAATGTCCTTCTTGTGTTGAGGAGCCCAGAACTGAACAGAGCCCTCGAGGTGAGGCCTCACCAGTGCCCAGGACCATCACTGCCCTGCTCCCGCTGGACACACTATTCTATGCATGATGTCCAAGTTCAGATGATTTTAATCCTCATCCTTAACAGCACTGGAGATAAATCCTGTCCCACAGATTTCTCACCTCAAAAGTTGGCAAGTGTCTCTCCACTCAGTTTAAGAGCAAAAGATGATAATGAAGACACACTGGACACATGAAAAGTCACGAGCTATCTTTCCCATAGGGAAAGCATAGCCTGTAAATAAGAACATCCAAGATCAAGTGTATTGAGCTCACTGTACTGGGCTCCACGAGGGGTTTTTCACCTTTCTCCCAGAAATGCGGTATTAAGGTAACTGACTAAATTGGTGTTGTCTCGATCTCAGCAACCAAGGCAGCCAAGCAGCCAAATCTCTTTTTGAAAGCCCCCTGACGTGGCTGGCACTGATGCAACTCATTGTTTCCCTGCAAGAAGCTTATGTTTGTAAAAACATGGATTTTTTAAAACTCATCATAGCTACGTTTGGGTTTGCAAGGTCAGAGTCATTTAGGCTTTTGAAACCTTATATGCTCTCAACATTCAATGAGATTTTTAAAAGTGTTCAGCTGCTCCTGAAAACGGGATTTAACAATCAAAGTTACATAAACTCTTCTAACACTGAGCAGAACAAGATCTGAAGTCCTCCAAAATCATGGCTTTTGAGTCATTTATTCCAGTTGGGATTTTGCCAGAAGACTTTAGGAGTTTTGCATTCTATTAATCAACTTAATTTCTTGGGAAAAACGACAAAAGCATTTTTCAAATATAGATGATAAAACAAGGTATAGGAGAAAAATATACAAGACTCCAATCAATACAAATTACATAACTAAACCCAGTCTCCAATAGCCATTCCATGAATGTGGTAGTGATACATGATTCCCAAGTGGAAAGCCTGGATCAGAATTCTAGCCTTCAATTCCTACCTGCTAAGAGCAGGGGGATACTAGACAGCTCTAGCAGCCCCTGGCCTGAAAAAGGTGCTGCTCCTTACTTACCCCTCAGGAAGCATAAAAGTTGAGGTTTTCATTGAGCATCCACAGAAAAAGAAAATTAAAATGAACAATATAGTCAGATAGCTTTTACTGCACCGATGTTTTTTTTCTTTCCAATTAAGAAACTGGACAATTTTTCTCCAGGGATGCAAAAACGTTTTGGCTTAACTCTGGAGCCAAAGTTAAGCACTAGATTCACAAAAACAGAGAAGCAGCATGTGGAACGGTTACTGCCATGCTACTCAAATTCCCAAGCCCTGGTTATAAAACCCCTACTGGCAAAAGGCTTCAAATCCCCTTACATAAGTGATATATGGCTTAGGCAATCTTCCAGATGCACTTGTGTCAATGCAAGGGGTCACAGCTTCCACTCTACTTGGCATCACTCCCCTCTGACCCTCTGGAAGGAGGTTTCTGGTTTACAGGAGCAAGTCCAACTCACTCCACGCAAAATCAGCTGGTTTAAATCAAACCCTTAATTTGAAAGGTTTCTGCTAACCAGCTGGATGTAAATTGAGACTGATCATGTTAACTTGTCTGCCTGTGGATCCAAAGGGGCAGTAACTTGGAAAAAGAGACATAATGAATAGCCAGGACCTACATTTTCTTCCAGGTGTACAGCTGGAACTATTCACTGGAATGGGCTGCCCAGGGAGGAGGTTCAGTCTCCATCCTTGGATGAGTGTACGAGTCGTTTAGATGTGGTGTGGGGGTGTATGGTGTAAGGGAGAACTTTGTAGAGTAGGATAGATGGTTGGACTCAATGATCCCATGGGTCTCTTCCAACCTAGATGATTCTATGATTCTATGAAAAGAGTGCTTGGCTTTTGTTTGTCTTTGGCTTTCGTGCCCTATCAGCATCCTGTCCTTACCAGCCTTGAATACTCATAGAAAGGATGAGCAGTATGGGAAACCACTGTAAGAGAATTTCCAATTTGGAAAAAGTTAAACTCTGCCTATGTCTGCAGCTCTTCTGGGCAATCCTAATCAGGATGCCAGCACTCCCAGGAAGCACTCTGGGAGTGAGGAAGAAAGAATTCACATCTAAACTGCATGACTACCCTGCTAACCCAGAAAGAGACTTCTTCATTACTCATCAGAAGAAAAACCCCAGCCCCTATAAGCAGCATGACTCTGTTATCAGCAATATTCCTACTCAACACCAAAGATTCAAGTATACACTCATGAAGGATTTCATGGGAAATTACTGTGCCTGAAGAAACCATAACCTCAGTGAAAACCAGCCCAGCCTGCTAACTTCATTCAGCTGTTGCTTCTGAAAGCTGCTGTGAGAAGCAGCAGGAACGTCACACACAGCTGGCCTTGGATGCTGGGAGCCTGTCTGAAATTTAGGAACAACCCACAGCTGGAAATAATGGTCAGCAATTGGATTTCCTGACCTGCTCTCTCTGTAACCAGCGCTGATAGATTTCCACCAGCCCTTGCAGAGCAGTGAGGAATTAATGCTGTTGTTTTTATTATATGATATTTTTATACAACTGCTATAAAATCTCATGCCATACCTGAGCTGATTTAGTACAGATATGGCCCTGCCCTACCATGTTAAATGCTACTGCCAGCTTACAGCACTTTCTCTGTGATTGTACTGAAAATAGCCCTGAGTGCTGACCAGCAGCTAATGAATGGTTACCAAAGTGCCTATAGCTCCAGCAGAGAGACAAATCACTGTGAAAAGCAGCAACACACAGACAATGTTATTATGATTGTACGGCTCCCATTTTGCACAATTATTTTCACATTATTCAGACAGCTTTCATGGTCATCAGTTTGTAAAAAAGCTCATTTCGGTTTTTGCATTTCAACATTACCTCTAAATGAACTTATGCTAATGAAAACATCCAAGTATTTAAATCAAAACGTAAAGAGAGTAAAGTTCAAAATATTCACGTTACTCCACACGGGCGATACGAGAAGCACTTTTGAGCTCTTGGATCTAGTGATGTGCCCTGGCCACTACCAAAACTTGCACCGGGGCGTGAGCAAAGAATGCCTTTGTTACTTGGTTTCAGTGAGCACAAAACCTGGAAATCCAGGTCAGAAGATAACCAGGACTGTTGAGTGCAGTGTGGCACCACTCAAACTAGAGGCACCCTTTGTATTTCAGTGCCATTTGGTATTCTACTGGCTCCCAAACCAGTCTCTCTCCAACCCTTAATACCTCAACTAAACGGTCTTTCTTTGTCATTAGTGCACCCCAAATAACAGCGCTGTATTCTACAGAAACACAAAGACTGTCATTTCCACAGGTCAATCTCTCAAAAGAAAAAAAAAAAAAAAAAAAAACCAAACAACTCAGTAAAGAGCCTGGAACGAATTCACACTTTGCATAACCAGAAATAACTTCCAAACGCCTCAGCAGTGAGGACCAGGCCAACCCCTCTCCCTATACCTTGCAACTAAATTGATTTGAAGTTAAAAGACTTGCTGATGGCAAGATGAGCCTTTCTTACCTTTTGCCACATTTTGATGAAGAAGAGCTCCCCAGAAAAATTGAAGAACACATTGGCGTCATAGGCATCATCGCCAACGTTAGAGATGGAAATGTTGAGTGAGATGTTCCTCACTGCTCCCAGCGCCAGGTAAGCAGTTCTGTCATCAACACTGTAGGCAGAAACAATAACATCAGTTTAACTCTGGGCAACTTTCACACTCTGGTCCTTCTGTATTCCTGACGTGGAATGAGGCAGGAGCTTTACTGCTGAAAAGCTCAGCTGTCAGTAACTGAATGGCCAACACTGGAAATGAGCAGCTCCTGAGCCCTGGCTCTAACATTGCTTTTTGTAACTGTAAGGAAACCCCATGATCCCCATGTGAAACTGTTTCACGCAACTTATTGTTAATGTGATTTTATTGAGAAAAAAAATAGTTGAAGATTGTAAATTGATTGGACAAGGGAATGCAACACATGCAAGCTATTTAAATACACAGACTGTCTCTTAATAATTGAAATTTATACTAACATTCTACTAACTTTCTGAAAATCTTCTTAGCGTTATGCTATGTATAGAAAAAGCAGAAAAGAGGGTCAAATAAAATCCAGAAATGGGTGCAAGTGGAAAAATGTATGAAAATTATAACCACCATCCGCTGAATGTGACAAATCTTTCCTTGGGTGTTTATGCTGAACCTAACACAGTGGAGTCATCTTCTAGAAATGGAATACCAAGGGAACCGCTGAATTAAAAAAATAGCTATGCATCATGAATTAATACACTATTATAATAAGGCATCACAGAGTATGAACACATAAACACAGACATGCACACATAGAGGCAAATATACATACGCATTTATTATTTGATATTTGGTATACATTGGTATACTAGTCCATCCAGAAGGTACACTAACAAGGAAGAATGAGGGCTAAAGATATATCATAGAAAAACATAATATCAGTGTGCAGATCTGTAGGTCTAGGGACTTAAAGTACAGTAAAAGATGGTCTGAAATATACTAGATATAAATGTAAAAATAAGCAAAAATAGCCAAAAGATCACCAAACTGGCTACAATTATGGTAACTGGAATCTAAGACCATTCATAGATCCCCAAGAAACAGAGACAGTGTCACAGGGAAAACCAGTCACTGGTCAGAAAAGGACAGAGACCTCCAGCCACGCAGCAGAGAGATGCTCCTAATTATTTCCTTTTGGGCACAGACAGCCTGACAGTCAGAAGAAGGACCCCCTGAGGACATGTATCCTCACACCACCCACGCTGCCGGGCACTGCTGTAGGAGGCTTGTGGATGCAGCAGCACGCAACAGTATGGAGAAATCAGTATCCAACCAGGTCACCTTCCATTTGTCCAGTTTCTGTTGAAGGAATGGCCATGCTGGGGCCGTACTGCTCCTCTGCACATCAGCAGCTCTCTGAAAATGGTAGGGGAGCGGGACGAGAGCTGTCTTTAAAGGCAGCCTGTCCCTCCACTGCTGCCAGCCCTCCTTTATCAGCCCTGCTCACTCACAGCATTGCAGCCAGAACATCTGTGTAAAGCAGGATTTCTGAGAACACAGCGCTCATAAACCCTTCAGCATCTTCTGCCAACCGCAGCCATTCGAGACCTCCAAAAGCAGAGCTCTCCGGGGTCCATCTCCCTGCCTTTGCCAAGGGGTCTCCAGACACAGGTTCTGACTGCACTGGGTGAAGCGGCCAGGGGCTCCGGTGGGCAACATTCAGAGCAAGATGGTCCAGACTCGGGCTTTAAAGCTGATGACTGTGGACTGTGAGTTTAACTTTTCCATGTATCAGAGATGATATTTATAGCATATTTATTTCCTCTACTTCATTTATGATGATCATTTATTAAGCCCAAAATTGTGGCTTACAGTTTGTCCTGGTTTGAGGTAAAACAGAACTAATTTTCTATTCGGTAATTTTACTTTTCCAACTGGGCCTCTTCTAACTAACTAAGCTCTGAAATTAACAGCAGTTGTTCAGAAACTGTTCACTCTCACAGTGATAAGACCTGATTATACCAAGGAATGGTATGCAGAGAGGCCCTTGCTTATACTTATTG
>BJBW01016469.1:0-31119 GCA_004320125.1 Scolopax mira
TTTTTTTTCCTTTTCTTTTCCTTTTCCTTATTATTATTATTATTTTATTATTTATTTATATTTTCATTAAAGTAGTTTAGGTTTTTTTCTAAACTCAGAGGTTTTTTTTCTTTTCTTTTCCCCCTTCCTCTCTTCTCTTTTCCTTAAGGGGGGGGAGGGAGGGGCCATCTGTCATTCTGGTTGGTCGATTCGGTCAAAACCACAACAAGCTGATACATTCTTGTTGATTATTTTTTTTTTCTATTTGGATAAACCCACCATTATTTGACAGAAAATCATAATTATGGGAAGTTTCAATCAGCTCTGGAAGCAGCCCCATCACTCATCTCCTCTGACACTGGTATTAAGAAACCCCAGGGCCAAATCAAGAAGCTTTAAGGGATTCTCTTTTGCTTGTGGTTGCTGTGAGCCTAACTTTCTTGCAATAAAGTGCTGAAGAAAGATATGTAATAGTCACTCAATCCTCTGCATTCAAAAAGTGCTTGCACCTTTCGCGATGCAGCATTTTCTAATGAGTTACTGAAAGCGCCTCCTCCTGAAGCACAGATGCCAAGATTCCTGCACAACTAACTGGTATAACCCTGAGCACAGATCCCAGCCACGTGTGCAAGCTCGTTTAGATCATGACAGTATTTGTACAGTTTATGGAAACGCACACTAAGTTCCTGAGGCTTCTTAGTAACACTAAATATCTTGCTATTGTTTGCTCGTGGCCTTGGGTAAGAATTATTAAACAGGTGCTTTGTTTAACTGTATTGGAAAGCGGATATGAAAGTACTAAGTAACAGCAATTTAAAGCAAATGATTCAAAGTATTTCCATTAAAGCATCACCATAAACATCAGAGGAATGGTTATGAAACAAGAACACAGCACTTTCCTTCTTAGCTGCTCCTTTGTGAGAAAGGAAATGGATCAAATAAAAGACAGAAAATCTATATCCATTTTTTTCTAAATGGCCTATTACATCAGAGTAACACCTCCATATCACATTAGCAATTTTATAGCTTAGCCTATTGGATTCACATGAATTTGATATCTGCTTTTACTTGCTGAACACAACTCATTGTGAGTATAAAGGGCTACAATGTACCTTGTGAGTCTATATGAAGGCAACCCAGTTACTTCGCTCTCCTTCATGCTCATGCCCTTCAGTGGAGCTTTCCAGTACACAGTGGTCCTTGATATTCACCTCATATGCAAGTGATTTTGGTTCTTTCTTAACTATGGATCAGTTTTCTCAGATATAGCAGAGAGTGACAAAACCAGGGGATCATCTGTGGTTTTCCTGGAACTCTGCTGTGGTGGAGACTGGAGAAGCATCACGTGTCCAACTGTACTAGTGAGGATTCATCAGCTCGATTCATCAGCTTCACTGGAACAGGACATAGTGTTCATGCCCCTTGAAGGGTCAGTTAAGAATGAAGAAAGGTAAATGTTCCACTGAATCAAGTGAAGACTGTCACTCCCTGTGTGTATTCTGTCCAGATAGCTGGGTCAACCTCAGAATTAGTCACCTCCCAGTTGTGCTCTTCTTTTGTTTTGCAAGCACACCAGTGGCCCTCCCTGGGGCAAGCACAGGTTCCTCTGGAGCAGTGCACCTGTAACCAACACCCTATTTTCAGGTCCATTTTCAGTTGTTTCAATCAGTCAGAGTTCATGCTGCAAGTGGTTTTTTAGCCGTAGCAACTTCCACCGATCCATTTGTCGTCTCATGAGGGTGCAGAACATTCACTTCACCCTTTCCAGAGACACCCTTCTCATGCACCAGCCATGAAAGTTAACCTATCCCCTCTGATCACATCAATCCCGTCTCCATGGTGCCTGTTAGAGTTACCTGCCATCCAAATCCCCACTGACCCTTCAGAGTCCTGCCTCTCCATCTCAGGAGTTACCTCATTAAACCCAGATATTTCCCTTGACTTCCTTATATCTGAAGGTCTTTAGTTTCACCTTCTGTCCATTTAACTACACCACAACACCTCCAGAGGTGCAATCTTTTGGCTTAGGATATTATTTCCGATTTACTTTCCATCATTTGGGAATAAGTCTCAGATGCATGCTTGTGCTTGGTGTGTGGATGCTGATGATACACTAGTCTCCACTGAAACTACCTGTTTCGGGGGTGTCTGGCTCTCTGTCAGATATTCACAGTTGGATGAGCAACAATTTTCCAGGGGTGAACATAGCAAACTGATGCCACTAGTTGCAGGCAGCTCCATATGTTGGCTTTTTAACCCGAAGTTAAAATCTGAAGTACATTTATTTTATTTTTCCAAGGAAGCTATGCTCCAGGGCTGCCTCCAAAATGCAGCATGATAGGTACCTTTCACACTGTCCCATTCCTCAGACTTGCCTGCCAATTTTTTATTAGAAGGTGATGCCTTAGTACTGCTGGGTATGCTGCTTGTGTTGCTAGACTGACACTGCTCAGTACTGCGTGAACTACTGTCGTTGAAATAGAAAGAAGAAATGCATGTGGAGCACGAAAGAAAAAAAAGGAGAGATAGGGCAGAAAAGATTCAGTAAGAAATGGCTCATGTTCACTTAGACATCACTCAACCTTTGTCTTTCTGCCCAGTCAAGGGAATCTGCCTTACAATTTATCATCTCACCCTAAAGCAGACGTCTAAGTAATTGCGTACGTCACCCTCTAAATTCTTCTGTTAATTGACTGAAAAAGGAGATGAAGTAAAATAGAATTATTCCTATCTCTGGGAGGAAGAACTCAAGTATTCAGATTGATCCCAATCTACCTGACTAATTTAAACAAATTTCAAGGTTTCTTTTCAAGGCTTCCTTCATATTCAGACCTGATATAGCTGTCAGTGGAATCAATTCTTAGAAGATAACCACTGGGAGCCTAACCAGCCACTAATGACTGGACACCCACTTGATACCTGACAAAGACGACACACAACCCCCCATTCATTTCCCTGTCCTTCTTCCCTATCTCTGTGTCAAAATGTGGGAATAGAAAATACCAATGGAGATGTCGGTCTGGATAACATTGTGGTATGGGGGTATATTAATGTTATTTATAACAGATTGCCTCCAGCAGTTGCTCTGATCTGCATGAGATCATGATGCACACGTTTCCCCTCTTCAAAATACAACCTTTCCAGGACACATTTATATTCAAGTCTGGTCATTGTTACATGTCTCAAGGGCATATCAGCACCACTGTTCATCAGGAATAAGTTTTCTAACGTATTAGAAGTGTTTGATTAAGTGTTACGTCAATCTTTCAAATCTGTCACTATGTCACTTCAAGTCCTTGAATCACAAGGAGGGTTTTTTCCCCCAAGAATAAGCAAGTTTGCTTTTATCATTTTAGCTTGGGGTTTATTTGGTAGAAATCAAAATAGACCAAAACACAAGTTGCATTTGAGACCACCATCTATTCTGGCATGCCTTCATTATCTCTGCTCAAGTAGGGGCTCAAGTTCACCATGTCTTGTGCTGTCAGCCAGCTCCATCTACACAACATCTGGAACTGCTTTTCTCATGCTTAAATATAGTTTTAAGGTACTGTCAAACCCCATCTCCAAAGCTGATTTGTCTTTTCCCTACAAGCAGCTTCTTACTCTTGGAAGAAAAGCTGGAGAATTTCTTCAGAAGCAGCTCTAATGTTTTTCTGCCTTAAAATAACTAGACTCATAAATAAAGCAGAACTGTGCCCTGGGAATCAGACAGAGCTGCTCAGTATGTGATTGCAGGAAATAGAAAAAGGACTCTGAGGCCTTGGTGACTTTCTGTTGTGTAAGTTGAAGTGTGTATGTGCAAATAAGGTAAAGGAGGCAACAAGCTCTCCTGCAAGTGATTTTTCTTCCATAACTTTAAGTGATTCATCTCACCTATTCTTGGAATCTTCTTTATGACAAGGTAAAGCATGTCTGGATCAATAGTATGATTCTTCTCAAGCTAAAGATGACATCTAAGACAGGTGAGATGAGCCACTAACTAAATGCACTTATTACTTTCCCTTTATTTTAAAGTGTGACACCTAAAGTTAGGTGAAATCAATCTTGGCAAAGAGGTAGACCCCAACACAGAAAAAGTAGAGTTTGGGAGTCACACAGCAGTTCAGGGGCTGAATGAAGAATAAAAAACAGGTTCTGCTTCTGTCAGATGTGATATTTCTGTCTCGTTGAACCTATTCTCCTCAGAGCTTGTGAGAAAAAACAGGTATTCAGAGCGTGATATTTGTGTTGAAAGGCCGGTGGCAGAGTAGACAATGAAACTGCCTTTCTACATCATAAAGAAGCAATAAAGGGCATGAACTTGTTTTTCTCATTTCAACTTTGCAATTTACCATAAAAGGGAAAAGCTCCCAATAGTGTACATAGCATCCAGAGTTCATAAGAGCACTTGTTGTAAGACCTGACCGAACAGTGTCATCTTCTCTAACAATCTATGGCAGTAACAAAAAAAGCCTCATAAAATTGTCTAGAAGAAACAATCAAATACTAATGAAATTACAAGATGTTGCATATAAGACTGACAACAACAGCCATGTTGTCCCAGTCCTACGCACTCCTAACAAGAGCTGTGTTGCAATGGTCTTACTTCTCAAGACTTTATTTCTGAATAAAGATCTTGTCATATGGGATATGTTCTTTACTGATCTATGGCTGATTAAATATTTGTCATCTGACAGCCCAGGCAAATACAATGGCGATTCCAATGTGTGTTTTCCTTGAGTTTCACAGATCTCTTTATGTTCCATTGACTGGCCAAGTCTACAGGGGGGGATGTTAGTGCTGAGAGCTAGTCAAGCAGGATAAATAATTAAGGATGTATAAAGCACCTTATTCAGAGAAACGTATTCAGAAATCATAATGTGTCAGTAGGTATCTTCATGGCTGTTTCTTCACTTGAGTTCTTGCCAATAGTGAAACACCGTTGCTCAACTGTATCCAAAAGCAGCATGAGTGCAACTCAGTGATGGTCCTTTCCTTTGCCCAAACAGAGTAAGAGGGAGAGGTAAATACTTGTGATGCATCATTTTTGTTGTTGCTCTTGCAGCTTGGATTTTGTTTTCAAACAAAAAGTAATATTTTTTAGGAGAAGAATAATGTTTTCCCTCAGCATCTCCTTACATGCATATCTTCCTCTTGCTGTGAGTTTTGCCAGGATGGCATATAGACATGTTAAACTCACCTAAGAATAATCACAGTGCAATAATAAAAATGCCAGAAGTTCAACAGGCATCAATCTACTGTCACCTCAGCTGTATCTGGAGCTAGTTTTGTAGCAGTGTTTAGTAGCACAGAGTAAGAGCCACTGTCTGTGGTCATAGAATCATAGAATCATATAGATTGGAAGGGAGCTTTAGAAACATTTTCTCCTGTGAAAACTACTGCAGCACTGTCCCATGCTCCTCTTAAAAACAGTTGAAAACTTATCACACATCATTTGTGTGATGATATCACCTTGTCTCAGTGCAGAATTAAGGTAAATTTAATGTTAGTTAGCTCCTCACTCTAAAGATTCTTCCTGATACTACTAACCCCAGGAAAAAAAAATATTTTGTTTACGCTGGCATATGCTGAAGATTTTCCAGAGCTAAGTACCTAAGTACCTAAAAAATGTCAAATAATAGAAAGAAACAACGTACTAGTTTGCCTGTGTAAAGTCTGCTCTGTCAGGTTTGTTCTTCAGAGTTGTGCAGTGCCATATGGTACAAACACACCCCCAAAGTCTGTGGTTGGCTTGCAGTTGGAGGGGATTTTCCTTCTGTGTTGCCATTAAGATCTCTTCCTCTCTCACCTTGAAGCCAGCCTGTGGGTACAGGATATCTGTTCAAAACTGGCAAATAGCCCAAAGAGGGTGGATTAGGAGAGCATTATCATGCTCAGCAAAGACCAAGTGTTGGCTGCTGATGAACTGAGATGCATGGTAGGGAAAATTGTGCTCCAAAATTCAAGAATAGTCCCATTCCTCAAGTTATTCTCCACCCCACTGATAAAGGTTGGCTGTAAATGAGTAATCTTAGGAGCACAGGTTTGAATTTGATATGCCTGCAGCTTCCCTGAGTGGACTCTCACAAAGAGTGATTGCAATGACTTCAGTGAAACAGAAATTATATTCTTAATATATCAGGGATTTCTGTTATCTGCAATAGTTCATTGAAGCAGATGGTGAGATGAAAAGTGACCCTTGTCTTGATACTGAGCAATGCACCGGATCCAATTCAAACTTGCACAATGGAAGCACGATGCTTTAACAGTGACTAAAATGCACTTAGATTCAATATCCTTGCAAAAGCAACAAAAAATACAGTACAGCAGAGCTAAGCAGATGGTTTCAGTAAAAGCAAAGAAGCTTGTTAAAAAGTTAAAGCAGGCAGCTAAGGGAATTAAACCCTTTCAGGCAGTATGGAGACTACTGGCGCATGCAAGACTGGAAGTACAACACCAGTGAATACCACCCATTAAGAAAGTCTTGAAAAAGGATAAAAGGAAGCCAGTGTGATGACACAGCAAAGAAAATGGGGTTATTATAATTAAGAAGGAATCATTCAACAGTCTGAAACTGTAACCAAAACAAATCATGAAAATAACGGTGACATATCATAAATTCTGTTCAGTAAACACAAAAATACAAGCAAGCAGATTAAAAACAGTTTGAGAAGCAATTGACTAAAAGATTAAAACAAATTGTAGTTTCTTCTTCCAATACACCAGGAGCAAAAGGCCTGCCCAGAGAGTCTGTAGGGTCAACTGATGATTGCAGTAGACCAGGAGCACTGAGGTGCACAAGTGACACAAGGTCATTGTCAGGCAGCTAATATATTCTTTGTACTCATAGAAAAAATCTTCTACTTTGTTGTAGAAGAAACTGGGAAGACTCTTGTATACCCTTTAGTAGCCTGTAGATATGTCTGAGACTGAAATAATCACAGAAGAGGTGATGGTACAAATAGGCAAAGTGAACACCAGCAACCAGGGCATTCACTCCTCCTGTGGGAACCCAGTGATGACACAGAATTACCACTAGCAACATTTAACCTTTTACTTAAAGCTTCTTTGGGAACTGAAGGATATAGAGGATGGGAAATAAAAGGATTACAAAGGGATCTGGACCATAACAGCCGGAAAACTAGGTAGCTGCATTAGACAAGTTTGTAGAAGCTATAAGAAGGAAAACAAACAGCAGTATTAGATTCAGTGTGATTTTTTCTCAGATTTAGCTCCCCTTATATTCAAGCATCACTTAGGTAGTCTTGTCCAGAAACCTCTGCTGTTGTAGCTCTTTTAACAGCACTGCTGGCTGTGGTACATATGGTAGTAAAGGACTGGAAAACATAATGCAACTGGCTGAACCCCTCAGACCCAGTGGTCTTGGTACAGCCAGGACACATGTTTTTCAGAGCCAGTCCATCCACTTCAGGGCTTTGCAGGAACTGATTACAGAGGTTTGGTGAGCAGCAATGGGATGCACTGCTGGGATTAATGGACTTTTTATCTCAATTGGTATGGACACTCTTGCATTCTTACAGTCTTGTAGCATCTCTGGCTGTTTGCAAAGGCCCAAGCAATCATTTGGTGTTCCTTTAATTCATGAGGAAAAAAACGCTGTTTCTTCAAATTCATACTGGGTATAAGCATTTCTGCAGGTAGC
Source organism: Scolopax mira (assembly GCA_004320125.1). Lineage (NCBI taxonomy): Eukaryota > Metazoa > Chordata > Aves > Charadriiformes > Scolopacidae > Scolopax > Scolopax mira. The sequence continues at coordinate 7,625 of BJBW01016469.1, forward strand.
ACATCAAAGAAAGGATCTGAATTCTCAAAAAAGGCTCAAGGGAAACTAAAGTTTTAGGAAGCACTTTGTGCTAGCTTAATTCTGCTTCTTTTAAAACCAGGCAAACTTACCTACAGCTTTTTAGTTCTCAGCTGGGTAGTAGGGAGTTTATTTGTGCTAAGAGCTTCAGTAGTGCTACAGGGCAGTTTGAACTTGTAGATGCAAAACAAATGACCTCTTGGGTCACCCCTGGCAGGCAGCACAGTTCTGAAGTAGTTTTATCTGTTTGCGTATGTTTGATATCCAGGTCTGTCCAGATTGTTTCTGGAGATATTGATTTATCAAATCACAAGACATGGGGTCACCACCTGAAAGTACAAACACAAAGGTCTTTCATTTGGCTGTTGAAAGACCGAACATCTTCTCGTGGTCATCCTCCTCAGAGCTGAGTCTCCTCAGCCTGCTGGCTGTTTCTGACCCTGGCAGCACATATTTTTCACAGCACGAAAAGCCAAGCTCCACAAGGAAGGCAGCTATGTCTTCCAGTCGTGGCGTAGCCAAGTGAGTAATAAAGACTGCTGTTGTGCAGGGTTAGAAACCTCCCCACAAAGCCGCAAACATTGCTGTCTGGGAGAAAAATGAATCCATATGGTCCTATTTATTCCCCACTCTTAGAAGCCAATGTGCTGGCTTGTGGAAATGTATTACCCAAGGCTGAGGAGCAGAAATCTCTAGAGCACTGGTCTCTGCAACTTTCTCTACAACTTTTTAAACTTTTCCTGTTAAAATTTATACTTGCCTCAGATTGCTACTTTCAACAAAAACATGTAACAAAAAGAGACAAACACAGGATCCATGCCTTGTTTTGACTTTCCACATTCAGGCACAGAAATGTTTGGAGCTTCTGGTAGTGACCCCACACCTCTTGATTTAATAAATCAATATGACCAGAAACAGTATGACCAGGCTTGCATTTCAGATAACTGCATCAGAGATTTACTAGGTATTTCACACAGAAAGGGTTCCTTTAATTCTCTCTCCTAAATCTCTTAGCCACATGAGTCTTGCAGCCTGGTAGTGAAATGAATGATAACGGATTAGAGTCAGATACTGCTATTGCCAGTGAATTTTGCATAGCAAGTGCTAACATATCCTAATGATGGGCAGCAGCACCAGTTGCTGAAACTGATGGGACTGATCATCCTGGTCTGAATGTAACAGGAAGATATAGCTTGCTCATTTGTAATTCAGATCTAACACACCCCATTCTCCTGCGGAGCAGGGGGACTGCACAGAACACCAGCTATCTGTCATCATTGGGATGCAAGGTGCATCCGCCTTGGAAAAAAATCCTTGGGAGAAGCACTTTTCATGTCGTCTCTGCAGTTTCCTCTAGAAGGAAAATCACTTCCTTGGTTTTGTTATGAAAGAAAAATGGGATTTTTTGTATGGGTCAACAAGAGGAAGAGTTGGGGTTTTTTTTGCCTGCTTACTGATAGAATTGGTTTTATCTGTTTATTAAACCTAGCTCTTCCTGACCAATCTCCACCTAGGCAGAGACCTAACAAACACACGAACTGACAGATATCTAAGGTATAAAAAAAGGAAACCAAATTCTGATCCTATTTTTGCCATAGTAAATCTAACCCAGCTCCACTGTTTTCAGAAGTGTAACTGCCCTTGCCGTGCAGCTGTCATCTCCCATTGCAAGAAATGGTAATGCAGGAGGTAGTAGGGGAAATCCTCAGCTTCCTAAAGTTGGTGATCCATCGGGCTGCAACATCCTACAAGGTATTTCCACCTTTCATTAACTGCTTCTGCTAAACAATTTATTCCAATTTTGTTCTTAACCACTGTGATTTACCTGACCTCAGTAGCACACAGGCTGCTTGTTTCAACTATGGATTTGCCATTAGAATCACAGAGCTGCACAATAAATGCAAAGACTCCAAGCTTCCAAATGTAGATTTATATTAGGAATCTTACACAGTCTGAGCATTTGGGGGAACTGGAGTCTTACTGCTGAGGAATGTATAGCTTGGGAAATGGGCCACAATTTCAAACACCAACCAGTCTTCAAGTACAATCAGGCAACATGATGGTGTGACAAGAATATCTGGATGCATTGTCTGAATTCTGTTTGCCTCTCTGCAAGTAAGCATGGGCATGTCACTTAATAATTTTTTCTTTGCAGCAGCATAATGGGGAAAATAATATTATCCTTTTACAGTGGGGTCAGTTCTGGAGCTGAAAAGCTTACAACTTTTTTTGTTACAATTTGTTACATTTTGTTACAAAAGCTTACAATTATTTTTTAAAGCCGTGTAGTAATATATGACAAAATCAGCCAATAAATATGATCTTTTCCTTCCTGGCAATTCCTTTCTCACACATGCGAGCCATTGTACAGCCACCACTTTAAATCTAGACATTGAACAAATGACCAATATTTAGCCCTGAATCTACTCAATTATTCATTTAAACAACAGCTGCACATGAGTGTCAATAAAAAGCCCCAGAAAAGATGAAGAAAGAAAGAAAGCCATTTGAAATCCTCATAAAGAGTGAAGAAGAAAAAAAATGTAGGGAAAAAGGTAGCTCACCAATAAAGATCATCTTGCAGATTAAAAGCAGAAATCACAGACATGTATGTACACTACATTTTCAATTGTATAATTCCATTTTCTGCAAATTATGCAATAAGCCCAGCTACAGAAATCCTAAAGTCCAGCTAAAGGTTTATGGATTTGCACAGGAGCAGCTTGACACAAAGAATTCCTCTTATTAGTGGTGATGATCAGTAGGAAGAGGTCTGCAACTTGATTCTATTTGAGTCTAAATTTGGACTTGATATTTGGCAGAAATAAATAAGTGATTCTTTTACTTGCAAGACAAATCAATTCACTGAGATGTCTGTGAGACACCAACCCATATATTTCTATTTTGCAATCCATTTTCTCTAGCCCTCCAGATGTGAATATGTTCACAGCATGCAGTGTTTATGGGAGCCTCTTGAAGTTATAGTCGTCCCCAGTAAAGCATAGTCACACCAAAGAAAAAATCATACATACGCGAATATACATACACATCTGACTAGCTAACCATCTTTAAAATGCTCTGAGCAGTGACATTCATGGTGCAAAACCCCTTAGGACACCTGGTGCACAATAAGACCACAGCTTATAGACATTGCAGGGCCTTTCATCTGCAGACTGATGATGCTTTCCCCAAACCTGGGTGCAAGTAACTGAATCAATGAGGCTTGGCTCCTTCTTTTATGGATTCAGAAGTGCTGGCTGTTTCTCTGAAGAGTGTTTCCATCTCCACCCTCTCGACAATGACAAAGTTTATATCTAGCAGCACCAGTGCAGTTTGTGTCCATGAGAGAGAGCAGCTAGACTCCCACATCTGTCTCCAAATTATCCCTTCCAGCATCTGCAGCTCCTTACTGGAACTGACATGAGCATACAGCAGAAATACACCCCCTCTTTCAGCACTCTCTATATCAGAACATCAGCAGATGACAGCCAATAGTTCACACATTCCCCTCTGAATCATAACAGTGCTATATACAGACCAGAGTCTGGCTCCATAGCTTTCTTGGTTTTAACATTATCACTTGATACAAGGACCTCAGTTTCCCTGTAATGAAAATTAGCAATGCAACATTTAAGTCCACACTTCACAGTAGACTGGATGAACTTATGCCCACCACCCTGTTTCCATTCTTAAGTATTACTATGTCAGGTATTTAGTGAAAAGGAATTTGATAAGTGTGCGCATTTGTTTAGCTTCAGGGTCCCCTATTAAGGCTATCTTGGTGAAATGAGAAAATAGTCTGGAGTTGTATTATATATCTCCTACCAACAAAATATTTACATTGTTTAACTAAAGTAAAAGTTATTTTCAGGGGACATCATGATAGATTCAATGATTTTGACTATTTTAGAACTGAATAGTTAGTTGAAGTCAGTAGAAAATATCTTTGTTTTCTCCTTATTGGTTTTTTGTTTCATTTTCTGGTTTGGTTGCTTCTGAGTGGTTTGGTTGTCTTTTCATTTTAAAGGTTTTTCTTGTATCTTGTAAACACATTTTTTCCTAAAAATATTTCTAAACTCTCTGTCCTGGAGCCCAGGAGCAGAAACCAGATTTACCACTAAGAGCTCCCTCTTAAGGCAAGACCATATTGTTCCAGTCACCATTCACTGGAAGAATTAACTCTTTTTTGTGTGTTCACATCTCCAGCAGTAGTTCTGGAAATCAATATCCAAACTTTACCTGACTGTGCAAGATTTCATTTCTAATACTTAAAAAAGTTAAGATATGGTCTTTGCTCCTCTTGTGTGAAACCATTACCTTTCTCTGCCTGGCTGCATTGACATTGCTCTGCTTTCTGCTGCCGCTGCTCAAACCACTAGTCTCCTACGTTTAACAGCCACAGACAACTGGGTCACAGCTGTTTTCTCAGTATCTCGCTCACTGCTGTGTAACAACAGCAGTCATACAGCATCACACATGCCAACTGAAGCTTGCGAGCATCTCTTGAAAGTCTAGTTCCCTGCTAGGATGTAGTCTCAGACCTACAAAGGTAGTTCAGTAAATAAATCCATCAAAATCAATGACTGTTAGGCATCTAATTCCTATCTGGACAATTGCACGCCTCTAAGAACCAGTGTCATTGGGAGTAAAGAATATGTTCCTTGATTAAATTTTTTAATGAGACCAAAATTAAGATTGTTTTATGATGGGAGTTAAACATTATTTGTCCCTTTACAAATCACTAGTCCAAATAAATCTGGTAAGAAGCTGATCTCTTCTACAAGCTGTAAGTTCCCAGGGGCAGAATAATTAAATGTTCCAAAATACTTATCATAATTATGTTTTGTTCAGAGATTAGTTGACTATCCTCTTGGGATCAATTATGACTCATCCTAAAGCCAGAAACAAGAAAGTTTTTTGGTAAATCCTATTGGAATGAGTGACAGCTGTTCCACGCAATAAACTAGCTCTTTCCCCAAATCTTAACACACTAGCAAAGTTATTAAAACGTTGCTCTTGGTCATTCTTCAGCATTCTGCACAAAGCACTTGAAGGTTAGTGCAGCTACTAATTAGAGAATGGGATATGCAAAGGAGCTCTCAAGGAGCAACAATCCAGGTGCAGGAGTCTGTTTAATGTGGCTTGTGTAAGACAATATTTTTCTGCATTTTCTGGCAAAAAGAAGTAGCAGTTTAGAACAGAACAGCAAAAAGTAATCAAAGGGCCCGATTCTGATTATCTCATAATTTCAGCAGCTTTCTCATGTCCAGTTCCTGCTCAAGAAAAAAAAGAAGGCAGAAATTACTATCAACCTGAGCATGAGCCAGTCAGTTTGAGGTCCTGGTTCTCAAGCTATATTTTTATGGGCAGCATAACCCCCTCCTGATTTCCAAAAACTTAAAATCACATGTAAATACTAATACTTTAGCACCTGAATTACAACTCCCTGTGATGCTCTATGGATGGCATAACTAACAACAGTTTGAGTACTGAGCACAAATACCTTTTGTTCTTGCTTAGAGGTGGCAGAAACTATCAACATCTTACCCAAACCTGCTACTTAGGAGCAGTGAGTTAAAATGCTCACGAGCCAACAGTCTCTAAACCTTCCTGCCCCCTGGCACAGGACAGGGGTCCAAACACATTTCACAAATCATTTCGTGGTGCTATTCCAGGCTTTGGGGGTTTTTTAAGTCTTTTACTTTCAGAAAAACTTTGTACATAGCTGTATGCACTTGACCTCATCTGCACTTAAATATGATCCTGAAGATGATTCAAGAAGAAAAGGAAAGAGCAAGTGGTTCTCCAGCTCCTTAAAGTAGCTCTGTCTCGTCTCTCCAGGCTGGTAGACCCCTTGATGCCTTTCAGTGGGAGTAAGGATCAGTTTAGAAAATTCACATACATGGACACACAGCATCCCTAAACTCTTTGTCACAACTCAGATCTTTTAGAAGGCAATTCATGGATATGGTCCATGACTCACATAGGTGCTGAGGACTGCGGGCTGAAAGCTACCAAAGTATCATAGAATGGTTCAGGTTGGAAGGGACTTTAAAGATCACTGGGTTCCAACCCCCCTGCCATGGGTAGGGACACCTCTCAACAGACCAGGCTGCTCAAAGCCCCATCCAGCCTGGCCTTGAAAAGATGTCTGTATAAGCCTGGCATCCACTCTCTCTTTCAAACTGCTGCAAGACCAGCACAACTGGAGCTAAACACCATTAGATTAGATTCCAAACACTCTTTAATTTATGATTCATTACAAAGGAGTTCAGTGACACATTAGGTAGCAGACTGATAGCATCACTCTCTGGCACATGCCATATTTATATGTCAAACAAGAGCTGCCTTTTATGCACCCCTGGGTGATGAACTCAATCCTCACACCATTTACATGCCAGGCAATTTGGAAAACACTGACTAAGGGAAATACATCAGTCAAAAGTCTTCAACTTCTGATTGTGTCTTTCAATAATAATATAATTTGCAACTGGCTATGAAGGTGGATACCCTCAAGAACTAGCATTAGACAAGGTAATTTCACAGAAAAGTGAAAAGCTTCATGCCCTGGACCATGCTGCATTCATTGTCCATCATTCATTTTCCATAACTGATTAAGTGAACTTGATGATTAGTTAAATTTACAAGAGAAGGGTATTTTAGGCAAAAGGGTATTTTCCACAGGGAATAGTCTACCCATGACCAGAAAAAGCAGATTCAATTCTCAGGAATTATCTCTTCCCTTTGTAAAAATTACCTTTGCTTTTTATATATTGTGACAGCTCTCCTTTCTGTATCTGTTAAACACCTACTGCGAAGAAAGATTTTGGCAGGCTATTTCTTTTGTGATACTTTGCACAAGAAAAGGATTAATTTATCAACTTATGTTGTGAATATCATCAGTCAATCAGCAGTAAAAGGTAAATCAATTGCATGAACCAAACAGATCAATAACAGATGGAGCAACTAATTTTACTCAAGGCACTTTACAGGATATCATTTGCCTAACAAGGATCAAACATAATGACATCAATTACTTTTTAGGGTTAGAAAGACCTGCTATAAGAAATAATTGGAAGTCATTATAAACATCAGATTTACGACTTTACAAAGATTAAAGCATTGCAAAGTTTCATCTCTCCTGTGAAAAGCTTCAACAACTATATACAGGAAGAAAGTAAAAGTGCCATTTCCATCACCCAAGATTCAAGCCAGAAAGCTTGAGAGACAGTGTTTAGAATACATATGATGTATTAATCTTACCAACAGAATAGAAGCATTATTTAGTCTTTACTGAAAGTAAATCTGTTATCAAAGTCATTTCTATCCCTATAGAGCACAGGCCACCATGTTACAAATACTGTCACCTATCTGCAGCTGTCCTGTCAGCCTGAGAAATCTTTATGTCAGAAGGTTTCCTCATGGGAAAAGACTTCTGTTCACAATATGAGCTACAGAATCAAGATATGTGTAGAGTTGGAAGCTGTTGTCATACCATGCATCTGCTCTACGTTTGTCTCTGATGGACACCAAGGACCCTCAAACTCCTCAAAGCTACACAGCTGCAGCAGCTGATTGACAGAGCACCTGTATCAATTTATTCAATCTAATTTTTCAAGCAAAGCTACCTGCCAAACTGATGGCCCTTTCCCCCAGAGCAGTTATTTTGCTTCCAATGGATTGCATAAGCACATATGCATTTTGTCAGCTCACAAAACTAGGTCTACACATGATTGCATACAGGCAGGGCTGTATACAGGCAGATCCTACTGGACATAAAAATACAATATAAACTACTAAAGAAGGGTGAATCAAGTTAAAAATACATTGTCATGAGCCCCCAAAGTCCCTCGTCTATTTCAGACAAAACTGGAATAGAGAACCCCTCCCCTCTTCACCCGTTTCTTGAGCAGCACTGTGTCCTTAGAAATCTTTTGAGGCTTTCTCTGTCCAAGCCAGAGCTAAAGAAAAGCTGGAAAGGCCTGAAAAAAAAGGTGAAGTTCAATAAAAGTATCTGTGCAGCTCAAGGGATGGAAAGCTTGAGAGTGTGCGTGATAACCGATTAAATACAGGATTAATGAGCAGGCTGCCTGTCTTCAATCAGAGGCCTAATGAAGGTCTGCACAAGGCATATGTGGTTATTTGTATGGAGGAGGATGACTAGACTGGGAAAACGTTAAAATACAGCATTTAAAGACACATTTCATTAATTTAATATTTGGTGATGCTAAAGGCTAGATCTAGTTTGTGTGCTAGGAGTATGGATAAAGAAATTAAGCAATAAGAATAGGCACAACAGATGCTTTATGAGAACCATTGGGGTGATTTTCCCACTGATATATAATGTAAAAACAACTGGTCAAATATACACAAAGAGGAACTGTATCTTTGATACTTTGAGCTTGGAGTTTTGGAGACTTGGACCCATCCATATACCCCCTCAGCAGCAGTAAAAATGGGTACCAAGAGGCTCTGGATAATGGAATGTGCTAAAATTAATGTTGCACTGAGCAGCATGACGAGGAAAGGCTATATGATTTGGGCTGTCATTTGGAAAAAGCAAACTCTGTGGGTTTCCAAGTTCCTAAGCATATCGTGCATATCGTTGGGTGCATATCATATCCCAAACTGAGTGTAGGATATTAGGGCAAGGCTTGAGTTTGCAACATGCACCTGTTTTTGAGGGAAAAAGGCCTCCATGAGGAGCTGCAGAGGAGGCCCAGCAGTGGAGCTACTGACGTGAGAAAGAGGGAGGCAGGACCTCAGGGTACCCTGTGGGATGCAGCCAGTGCTCCGCTCGGACACTGTCACTAGCTGCCTGCTGCAAAATGCTGCTTAATGCAGAACTTCTCCAGGAATTACATGCTAAAAAAATAAAGGTCCATCCTGAAATTAGTCAAAAGTATCTAAGAAATAAATCTGGAACCAACTCTGTCCTGGAGCACTAACTTCCCTTTGGCATAAATGGAAGATCACGTCACTGAGGCCTTGCTCCTGATCTTGCTTATGTTGGTATATACATATTTACCCTGATCAGGGCAGGGTAAAAGACAAAATAAGCCATTTCAGAACAAAACAACAGGTCTTTCTAGATCCGGCATTGTGGCTGTGCAGGTAAACTAGGGCTGACATGGTAGAACAGAAAGGAGAAACAAGCAGGATAACAAAGATTAGTAGGGGGGGTCTCTCGTGGGAGCGATCCCACTAGGCTAAAAAGTACTGATATGTCTCCTGGTGTATGTCAGAGACTTAGTTAAGAAATGGCATCAGAAATAAACAGACAAACAGAAAACCTGTCAGGGCAAGAGTGCGTACAGCTGACACTGACAAATCCAAAGAAAACATACAGACACAAAAAAGTGCCCATTAAAGCAGCACAAGGAGATGAGAAGGGAAATTAACCAGGCACCAAAGAGCATCCCATTAAAGTGAAATTTGGTGTTAATGACTGCTACTTATAGTCATCATATGGCCTTAATGAACAATTTATCTTTGCCAAAGCGTGCTGTCTCTACTGCAAGCCACCGTGTTTGATGTCCTTTTAATGGTCCATGTGTTTCATTTGTAACAATCCAATTAACAACTGGAGTCCAATAGCTCTAATCATCATCTACTGTTAATATTGTTTCTGTACTGTCAGGAGTTTCACAGTTTGTTAAGCTGCATTTTGCACAGCTGAGATTTTCAAACTCAGACATTCTCAGCTGTTAAGCTTCTGGAGGAGAACAAGAAAAATATAGCTGTAGAAGAAGCAACACTACTGTCCTGGTGAAGACCTCCTTTTAGACCCAATTCTTAGCTGCAAAGAGCATATTATGTGCAGAAACCATATGATACAGGGTCTGCAAGAGTCTGATGATCAGCGTTCAGAGATATCCTGAAAGGGAGTGACAGTATGTACTGATTTATTTATCTGTACACTGACAGAGGAGCACACACTGCTGGATTGTAGCAGCTGAGCATGACTTCTTCCATCTACAAATTAACATGCTGCAAACAACCAAAATCAGGAAAAAATTGCTGCCCCAGACACAAAGTGGGCCCCAGTATGCACAGCTCTGAATGGACCATATTAAGAAGACCAATGTTGTTTTGTGAGCCCAGCACTTCATCTGGGTTAATGTGGGCTGAGCTGTACAGTGTGTCCCATTACCCTGTGCCATGAAGGAGCAACACGCTGCACCAGAGTCTTGCTCCTCTCCAGATAAGGAACAATTACAGGATGGACCTGGAGAGGGAAGATGGTTTCCTGTGGTTATTGTTTTTCCACTGCCTCAGTTATCCTGTTCATGTTAACGTCACAAAAGTGGTTGAAGTGTCTTTAAATGTGACAGTTGAAGTTTTGATCTTTTTGAAGTGCACTACTCCATGCCACTTGACTTAACATAATTCTTCAGTGCATGAAAACATCCAAATACACACCGAGAATTTCAGTATTACACAAAGGCCAAAACAGAGGTCGTAGGAAAAAATGTTAATTCATGCAAGGGGCAAACTAGAAAATCTGGATATTTGTATCCTGTCTGCTGAAATGACATCATATGAGTCAAACAAACAAACAAAAATAAAACCCAAAATACAAAAAACCCCCACAAGGTCCAGCCGCTCATGAACGCTTTACACAGTTGCTTACAGGGTTCACTGATGCAAAGGACAAAATTATAATCTGATAATGATATGGATTGACTGCATATTCACTAACAATGCCCTTTGGAGATACTCAGACATTAGCAATAAATAGGAAAAGAAATATTTTAGAGCACCCTTTGTAACACCTCATTATCTTCTTTGAAACTAATTCGTTTCAGGACAGCAGATGGTCAACTGTACCTTTCAATCTTTTTATATATGTCGAACATTGGTTTTTTATTAGAAACTCTACATGCACAGTGTATCATAGAGATATACAATGGCTTATTTAACTCTATTTTTAGCTTTGTCATGTGGTGAAAAATAAATTAGGATTTTTTTCATGTCCAATTATAGATGCTGAAGAAACGGATCAGTCCAACACCAGTTTTGTTTTCATCCTCCTTGCTGACTCATGTTCCTTGATTTTCTGCATAAATTGTAATATATTTCTGTATTGAGTAGCAGTGGATAGATAGCAATCTGTAAAACAACAAACTAACTTTCTATTTATAAAGAATAAATGCCTGGGCTTTTTTTTTTTTTTTTTTTTTTTGCAGCAGGTTATTTTTATTTTTGCATAGATGAAGTCAAAAAAACACTGAGACAATCTTTGAGATTCAGGAAGAATTAGACTAGGTTGAAGTCAGAATAAATCTGTATATTAATAGAAACACAAAATGGAGGTTCTCTCACAACTGTCTCTGTTGGTGTCACTCATCTATATTTAAGTTTAATGTACCAAAAATAAAAATCATGATAGCTTGATATTTTATATAAGAAATTAAAGCAGCAAAGTCTCAATACTCATTACTCTTATGCAAAGTATGTATGGGACTAATGACCAGAGAATATAAAAGAATGCAAATGTAACAATGTTACAAAGCCATCAAGACCTTCTTTCAGTTGATAAACGCATGTCCTATGGAAAAATCAGGGTTTCTGGAAAATATGTAAAGTTTTCCTATGATAGCTATGGGCAAGATGATTTTTACTAAGACTAGCAGAGTTTTGTCTTAATGACAGAAATATTTTTCCAGAAAAGACAGAGGAAAAAAAGGGGATGTAGAAAGGGACTGATTAACAGCTGCACTTAGATGAGATCAAACAACCTAATAAAATTAAATATCTTTGCAAGACCAAATTAAGATCCAGAACACCAGACTCTATTTGATTCAAGTAATAAAGACATTGCAGCCAATAAAAATTTATGCGGAAACATAATCCTCTAAACTGATAAAAACTAATTTCACCCAGAATAATTAAGAGGTCACCAAATTACCTTTTTTTATTTTAACTTTCTGTTAATGTCATTTGTATTTCATAGATCCTGTGACAAATCTCAGCATAGAGATTGAGTTCCCATATTGTAAAATGTTGAGCATCCGCATCTTACTAGAAATCAGATATCTGCCCGAAGAGAATAAGATACATAAATTATTATTATTTCTCTCCTGACACTACTGAGAGCCTTTAGTGCTATTTCAAGATTTGTACCTACACCAGCACATCAGGAAGATATTTCCTGCCCAAAAGATTTAATCACATAATTGATTGGTTTCTTTTATACTTGGTGGATGGATAGGTAGAAGGTGCTTTTCTGCATTGGGTGCAGTGTCTACGTGAGGCTTCGCGCAGCCCATCTCTAATGTGATCTCATATCTGACCTATATGATCAATGGAAAGAAATAGGCACTTCTGGGGGCTTCATCTGACTCAGATGTCTGCTTTCAGGATATGAGTCATGCCTTAGCAGTGCCTACTGGTCTCCACTGTTATTAGGACAAGCTGAGGTCATTAGGTCAAATGTAAATTTGATCAGATACCCTGCCCACCCCTGTGAACTACACCAAAAGGGTTACAAAAAGTTACTGTTGCCCTAAACTATATTTTCTTCATTTTAATTCTCATTTCCTGTCTAAACCAGCTCTCTAGGGATGCCACATTATTATTGGAGAAAGTTTAATTAATAAGAAGGTACTCTGCAGCAGAAACTTAATGCTATTCTCAAAAAAGCAAAGTTCATACACAGATTTGTTGTTAGCCATGTCACAAACAACTGCCTATGGGGTAAGCAGAAGATGCAAGAAAGAATAGACACTTCCTATAGTTCAGGCTGCCAAAACAGCACACAGTTTGTGCCATGCAAACACGGCCTGGACCACTAGACAATGCATCTTCCAGCCTCCTCTCACTACCTTCTCCACCTCTGCCTCTTTGGACCAAGTGATGAAAAGGGACCCTCATTGAGTCATGCAATAGGGCAAGGGTGGGAAAGATGTCAGACATATGTCCTCTTGCAGGGCCCCTGGAAATACAGGGCAGATACTTTCTCGGTTTGTGCCATAGCAAAATTTACTCTGGTAGGAGAGAGTAGAGGAGACATAAACCACATTATTTCCCATTCTACACCTGTGTTCTTGTTACATAATGCATGATTTGGCCTCTGTTTTAAGTTTCAAGGTTCAGATGATCAAAATATGATATAATAGAGCATGAAAAGCATTCTCATTTCCCACAGTATGTACAGTAACTGATGTTGATGCCAGCTGACTGGAAGATGTGCAGGAAGATAAGGAAATTCAGAAAGCCTGGCCACAAATCCTTGAAAGTTATTTCTACTCACTGCAGAGGGTTTTGAATGCAAGTCTCTGGGAGTCCTTCAGAGAGCTCAAAGTTGTCAGCACCGTGTTATTGCTAAGACACATTTTTTATTTAAAAAGTGAGTGGCTGATTTATTATAGTTTTCCATTATTTACACAGAGCATAATACTGGACAGGTGATTTTTCTATTGGCAGTGACAAATTATGGAAAATTTTAGCTGTGTCTGTATTTCTATGAGTTTAATGCAAAGAAGAATTTCTGATCCCAGCAGTATGCAACACATATACATACACACATACCATAGCCATATACACATACACACAGCCATATGCTGTGTAAAGTTCTCTTGGTGTATTCTGTCACATTTTAGATACACACATCAAATATATATTAATCACCACTACAATAAATAATTGTGACTGCTAGTCTACTGAGAATGTTTACTGATTTATAGCCTATACTTCTCTATACTATAGATTTCTGCTGATTCATCTACTGCTATAGCTGCACAACTACAGTTCCATTTGGATGGACTCTTTGTGGCAATCAACCATAATTTTGAAGGATAATATCTTCACCTGCTTTCCAAAAGGGCTAATTTCCATTGGTGGAAATGGAAATTTTGGCTGTCACAATAAAGATTTGCAATTGTGCAAATTATATCACTGGCTGAAAATGAGGAAACCCAAGGTACAGGCAGAATTGTAGCATGTGCAGTTTCTCTTAGACTCTAACTTAGTTGCTCATCAATGAATTGCCATGAGAATATATGCAAATGAGCCTGAGATGACAAGAAAGAAATATGTTAGAAAATAAATCCCCTACCCTACTGGAAAATTTAACTAGAACACCAGAGGGGAGGACTGAGACTGACTGTTAAATATAGCAGTACTTATGAAACCTACTCAGAAATTTCCTAAACTGTTGACTAACAGAAGCTAAGAGGTACATATAGCAGCGCAGCTCTAAAACCACTTTATGTTGATCTCCTAAGGGTTTTCTGAGTGTCAGTGCCTATTGAATGTCAGGCATAGGACAAAGTGCTAGACAAACCTTTGGGTTGACTAATGCGGCCATTCTTATACACAGCAGTATAAGTCTGGTCTAGTACTTGAAGATGACTGAAAGCACTTTTCCTGATATATAAAACTGTCCTAAAGCCCCAGTCTTGTCCTTTTAAAAGCATTGTGCTCTGGCAACAATTTAAAATAATTAAATATTCATACTTTGGGATCTATTTCACATGGTCCAGCATCAGCAAGGTGAGAAAATTTTCCATATTACTTGCACAACCTCTGAGGCCTGATTCATTTCTGATGGGTTTTTGATTAGACCCACTCTACCTTCAGAGAACTGGCCTTTAATGACAGCTTCCACACTCACTGGTGTAGAGGTTTAAAAGTGGGAATGGTGATCTGCTTGAGAGTAGGAAGGCTCTACAGAGGGATCTGGACAGGCTGAATTGATGGGTTGAGGTCAAAGGTATGAGGTTCAACAAGGCCAAGTGTTAGGTCCTGCACTTGCGTCACAACAACCCCATGCAGTGCTACAGGCTTGGGGAAGAGTGGCTGCAAAGCTGCTCAGCAGAAACAGACCTGAGGGTGTTGGTCAACAGCTGGATGAATATAAGCCAGCAGTGTGCCCAGCTGGCCCATAAGGCAAACAACATCCTGGTCTGTATCAGGAATATTTTGGCGGGCAGGACTAGGGAAGTGATCATTCCACTGCACTCGGCACTGGTAAGGCCCCATCCTAAGTACTGTGTCCTGTTTGGGTCCCTTACTACAGCAAAGAGATTGTGGAGCATCTCTAAAGAAGGGCAATGAATCACAGACTCACAGAATCACAGAATGATAGAAGTTGGAGTGGACCTCTGGAGATCATCTAGTCCAACTCCCCTGCCAGAGCAGGTCCACATAGAGCAGGTTGCACAGGAATGTGTCCAGGTGGGTTTTGAATGTCTCCAAAGGAGTCTACGCCACCTCTCTGGGCAGCCTGTATAGATAGAACTTCCTGTGTTCAAATCTATGCCCATTTCCTCTTGTCCTGGTGAAGGGTCTAGAGCACAAGTCTTATTAGGAGAGGCTGAGGGAACTGAAATGAGGTTATAGCAAAGTGGGGTTTGGTCTCTTCTCCCAAGTTACAAGTGATAGGGCAAGTGGAAAACAGCCTCAAGTTGCACCAGGGAGGTTTAGATAGGATATTAGGAAAAATATCTTCACGGAAAGGGTTATTGTGGCTTAGTGGTAGCTTTGGCAGTATTAGGTTAACAGTCAGACTCAATGATCTTAAAGAACTTTTCTAACTTAAACAATTCTATGATTCTAAGGCATTCATGGTGAAACTCGGTGCATGGTAAAGCTGCAAACAAGAGCCAGCCCACTGATGGAGCTGCTTAGGTAGGTAGGCTCATAGGTAGGAGCTGTTTAATTAGATATGAATTAGACATTTAAAAGATAGAAGAGGAAAGACCTGAGAGCCCCCATGTATAAAGGCAGAGAACCAATGTGTGACCTCTCACAGGCATAAGCGGCTCATGAGACTTCTGCAAGGTGATGGGCATCTTTCAAAAATATGTTTATCTCATTCTAAGCGTCTAAGGTGTGTGGTATATATTTTTCTGTGGAGCTGATATCTCTCTCCACTGATTTATCTAAATAAATGACTTACTTTATGTGGCTAAAGTCAGTTGAGTGCCCCATCCCATCTTCTATTTAGAACTGCTATACAATCAATGGCAAAAATATCTGAGGAAAATGCTCAGAGGGAGAAAAAAAAAACATATTTATTGAAGTAATGAAGAAAGAAAAAGTAGAAAACAAACCTGAAACAAATATGTGCTGATTATAAACAACTGCTGTCAGAGAACATGTTTATCGGAACTAGGATAGTCAAGTTATTTGGAGAAACAGAAGAAAAACCACCCACCATGACAATGAATGTCAGTTTCCCTTCTTTGGGAAGGTTACTCTTGAGAATTCCCATTTCCTCTTTTTCCTTTCACCCATAAATCTTCTTTACCTTGTGTCAGTTTTACCCAAATTGTCCTTTACAATTCCTTGATTGAATTTAGGCTTGGTTCCTTCATGTATCATATCATCACCTTCAGATAGCTTTTCTGTTATGTCCAAAACAGTATTTACATGGAAGATAGATGTATGCATAGAGGTAGATATAGAGATATATATAGAGATATTTAAAGATCACCTCCTCATACTTCTTACATCATGTTTAATTCTAGCTGGTATGAACAGGCTCACACATTTTGATCATGATTCAAAGCCAATTAACTCAATGAAAAGTTCACACTGACTTCAACAGACATTAGATCATGCTCACAGAGAGGATAATAGACCTTTCAGCAGAGGAAATGAAAGTGTAATAATACACTGGCTTAGTGTATAATTGTGACTTCATCTAATAGGTAGCCCCAGCGTCTGTAATAGTCCACTGGTTTCTTACAGATAAAAAGCCTACTTTTTTGGTTCTGATCTTACTCTTTTGGTATTGAAGGTCATGGATTCAATTCCCGCCAATAGCCACAATATCTAAACGGGTGCTGCTATATCTGTATATGAAAGCAGCTGAGGAACCATATGAACTCTTTGGATTTTAAAGGTATTTGTCTAAAAGATAATATATAATAAAGTGATTTAGTTACTGAATTCTTGAATGATATATTCTTCCTCTAATCCCCAATCTCAGAGACTATAAACCCTATGTTTTTAATGGGAGTATATGTAGCTGGCACACAACTCTTTAAGCTTTGCTGGTAGAGGTAGCTTTTTGAATACTGGTATTTGTGATATCAAAATATACATAACTCTGTTTATTGCAAAAGCTGTATCTCTAGTAATAAACTAAGTCAGTTTCAAGTGGTATAGGAAACATATATATAACCCTGTATTTGCACAATTCCCCTCTGTTGTGTTTGTCATTGGAAGAAACAGAAACAACAATATCAGAGGACATAAAATTAATTTCAGGAATAATAGAAACTGTATAGAGAAGGCTAACTCCAACTAATCAACTTTGGCAATCTTTCATCTGCTACAATATACCATGACTATTCTCTTGCAGGTTACTTACAGTAGCAATAAATGGATATTTGAGACAAGAAATGCACTCTAATGACAGATTCTGACATACACAGGTTGCCAGGATCAGTGGGAACATATTCCCAATCCACTGTCTCCTTCATCTTTCCTTGTTTGACATTTTACTAGTAGCAGTTTCACAGGCTATAATATGACATTCCTTTCACAGATTCGTGCATTCATATTTTCATTTCTATGCAGGCAGTTGTAAAACCATAGAATGGTTTGGGTTCAAAGAGACCTTAAGAATCATCTAGTTACAACCCCCCTGCCCTGGGCAGGAACACCTTCCACTAGACCAGGTTGCTCAAAGCCCCATCCAGCCTGGGCTTGAACACCTCCAAGGATGGGGCATCCACAACTTCCCTGGGCAACCTGTTCCAGTGCCTCACCACTCTTACAGGAAAGAATTTCTTTCTAGTATCTAATCTAAATCTCCCCTCTTCCAATTTAAAACCATTGCCCCTTGTCCTGTCACTACACTTCCTAACAAAGAGTCCCTCTCCGGCTCTCCTGTAGTCTCCCTTCAGATATTGAAAGGCTGTTAAAAGGTCTCCCTGGAGCCTTCTCTTCTCCAGGCTGAACAACCGCAGCTCTCTCAGCCTGTCCTCATAGGGAGGTGCTTCATCCCTCAGGTCATCTTCGTGGCCTTCTGTTGGACCTGTTCCAACAGATCAATGTCCTTTCTGTGTTGAGGACTCCAAAGCTGGGGTCTCATGACCCAGGTGGTGGTCTCTTGAGCATAGATTAGAGGGGCAAAATCACCTCCCGTGACCTGCTGGCCACGCTTCTCTTGATACAGCCCAGGACACGGTTGGCTCTCTGGGCTGCCAGTGCACATTGCTGGCTCATGTTAAGCTTCTCATCCACAAGCACTCCCAAGTCCTTCCCCTCAGGGCTGCTTTCCAGCTATTCTTCACCCAAACTGTATTTGTGTCTGGGATTGCCACATCCCAGGTGCAATACCCTGCACTTGGCTTTGTTAAACTTCATGCAATTTGCACGAGCTCACCTCTCCAGCCTGTCCAGGTCCCTCTGGATGGAATCCCTTCCCTACAGCATGTTGACTGCACCACCAAGTTTGGTGTCATATTGGTAGCAATGCAGATGTTACCTAGTTTAACCTATATAACCTAATATAGGTTTAAACAATAACCTAATTTTCAAGATGCCTTCTACCAAAACTGCCAAGAATCATGATTCGTTCTGGTATTGTCTCCCTTTCATTCTCTTGTCCATTATTGAGGTTGGTCTTCATGTGCACTGCAGGCCTAAAATGGCAGAAAAAAACTTCCCCTCCAAGTACTTTACCCATTTACTCTAGTGTGTAACTAATGTACAGCAGGTTATAAAATGGAGATAATGTTCAGCCACAGCTATTATCAAGCCAGAACTTTTACAATTCATTTCTCAAGTGAGGTATCACATTAGCACTTTATAAAAAGTATATGAAATACCTGAGATCCCCCAGATAGGACTCTGAGGATAAATTCATAAATGCCCATTATAAATTATAAATACTATATTTAAACCTGATCCATAAGAAAGCACAGTCCATTACTGGACTTTTTAAGTCAGTAATGATTTCACTTCAGTTTTCTAGAGATAGCCTCTCCTTTTCCTGAGCTAGGAAATACATCATAGCATAATAAATCATAATAATAATGCTACTATTATAACTATATTATAGGTAATTACAACACTGTAATTAGCAATATGCAAAAGTCTGGTATTGTAATCACGATGTTGATTAGGCTATTCTAAAAACCTTGACAATAGCATCACTGACTCATACAATGAATCCAGCTTTACACCATTTATGTTCTCCTGGTATCAAAGTCTTCCTGCCTTGTCTCACAGAGTCTATGTGGGTGGGATTTCATTTAGCTTTTAACATCCACAGAAAGGATATCGGCTACCAAACTAATCACCTCAGTGTCTCTGTATGGTCAGCAGGAAGAATTAGACATTTCAAGGATGTGATTCATTTACATTATTTTTAGGATGAGAAGAATAACAACCTATGGCTCCCATGTTTTGAGTCCATAAAGGAAGGCAAGGGTGACAAGTTCAGATGTAAACATCTATGCAAGAAATTCCTGTGCACAGGGTCTTCTTGTTTGAGCTTTTCCAAAAGAAGACTGACTTCTTTCAGGATGCCAGACAATATCTGAAACATAATTCAGAGACCGAAAATGTCCAAAAGGCTTAACAAACTGTGCACTTATAACTTCTTAACTGCTATTTCCCTGATGCTTGAACTTTTAAATACCCCAAATGATGTTGTCAATAAAGGTAATAATATATGTCATTCTCCCCTAAGAAAACAATTCACTGAATGGCAAATCCTAGTGGGTACATTTTTGAAGATTAACATCAAAAGAGTTGATTAAAAAAGAGCACTTGATTTTTATAAGGTTTGTGATAACTATGAAAACCACATACTTTACAGTGATGAAGCTTTGTTGGAACCTCTCTTTGGGGACAGAAATAACTAACTAAGATAAATCAGGAAATGCAAAGGAGGAGAGTGAACAAATACTACCTGAATCAAATTATTTTATCTCATTAGTGAAAGTACTGCAGCTTAGAGAAAATCAGCATTTCCGGTCTCTGCTGTGCCAGATCCATCAAGGAGCTATTTAGACTCTTCTGCTAATGCTGCCAGAACTTATATCCATACATGAGATGTATTGAATGCCCTTGATTCCACCAAAGCCAGTTAAAACTACAGATGTTCATATCACAACAAGACTAGGAACTTAACATTCTTGTCATTCAGCTTAAATACTCCAGAAATCTGTATGTCATAACACCTTTTTTCCTTCCTTCTCTGATTCTAAACTGGATTTGTTGGTAAGTATAAGCTGCTGATTCATACTTATCATTTGGAGCATAGAAAGTGTAAAAGCATTCTTGAATTTTCTGAATTCTGATTAATTTCATCATTAAATAGTCCTGATTTATTATGAATAACCACCATAACTGTAAAGCAAGAGGCACTGTGAACTCTTTTGCCCACTGAAAATTTGGTTATTCTTGTTCTTAGGTAAGAAAAGTAACTTAAACAGGGTGAGTCTATAAAAAAATATTGTCAAAAATCTCTTTTCAGACACTTATTCTGACTGTCACCAGTTCCCTCTGGAATATACTTGAAAAGTATATTAATTACATTAGTTTATGAGAGACTATTGTAATAAAAGACAAACTAATAAACAGAAGATATGGAACTCAATGATTACTAAACAAGAATTTTTAGTTAATACTGACTGAATTATTTATGACAAAAGATTCACTTACATAATTCCAAAGCCTTTCATAAGACCACAGACAGTAAATTCAGTTATCTATTATATTTTAAAAGTACTTCAGTATATATCCTCCTTATAACAAACATAAGATCAAACACAGGAAAATCAACAACAGCACAACAAAAACAAGCTGAAGGGTGAGAGGACTGCTTTCAAAAAAAAAAAAAAAACACAGAATAAATTACTGTTTAATTATTCAGTAAAATGATTTAAAACTACAAAAGCAAAAGGGCCATTATTAGTGTTTCCATTAACGAGCAGTTTGGTTTTGTTCAGATTACATTTATTGCTGCTAGTGAGGCACTGTCACTGTCTGAAAGCTACTCCGTGCTTCAAACAGCTCTTACAAGAACAGCATCACATCCGCCTCGGAGAAAAATCTAAAGGAAAACTCAGTCTTCTTTAAATCAATCAAGTAAAGCAGGAGTTGCAAAGAGGGGAGGTGGCCAACCCGGTGGTTTAAGTGGCAGTATCTGCAGTGCTGCCTGCTCCACAGGCTCCCAGGTACACCAGTCTGCAGTATCTACCACAGGCGGGTTTGATCTGATCAGGCCATGCACTAGTACTCAGGCAAAATGCCCAGAGCAGTGCTGGGTCTTTGCCCCCACAGCAGCTCTGGGGTGCTGAATCCCTTTGGGTGGGCTAAACCAGCCTCTTTTGAACATCCAGCACCTGAGCATCCTTGTGACAGCACACACATGGCAGCGTGCAGGAGCCTCCTGGTCTCATCCTTGGGATGGCCAGGGACAGAGGACACTGACCAGACATGTGCTGACAGCAACTCTCTGTGAAGGCTGTGGGGTTTTATAGCACCTGAAAATTGAAGCAGCAGTTTAAGGCAGCAAGAAATGTTCTGTAAGCTTGTTAATTTCCCTGAAATCTGTTCAAGGTACAGGATGGGTAGTAACTTGAGGATTAAATGAATTAGAGCTCGCTCAGGATGTTTCCTCTCTGCTTCATCTTTGGTGGGTTGGGAAGTGGTTCAGGAAGCCCCTACAATTTAGTCTATTCCAAAAAGAAAAAGATAACAGTTCAGGAGGATTCTTTTGAGCCTGATTGTAAGTCATGCAGAACAGACTCCTTGTAGCTCAGGAAAAAAAATATTCTTGAGCAACCAGAAAGAGAAGTTTACCAGGCGTTGGACAGACAGCTCAGACCAGAACCAGTGCTGCTAATTTTTTATCACTCCTCTCTATTCTGCTTCAAGCATCAGATATATAAAGACATTTAAACAAGTAGGTGTTTCAGGACTTCATTCAGTCTGAACACAGATGAAACGCCAAACACAGTATATTTTCTAGAACAATGCCCAAGATAAGGATGTCTACCCGAAAACTGGCCATGGCTGATTGAGTTACTGTTGAGAACAATTAGAACCCAAATCAGTTGCAACGGGGATGGGGGCACTTGATTTACTTCTTTACATGGTAGGAAGCCCAGCTGTTTTTTTAGGAAAGCACAGTAATAACTCTATCCTTAGTGCTTACCTTTTTTTTTTTTTTTAACTTGTCATTTTCAACCTATTTTTTATTTTGCAGCTATTAATCTGTAATCTTTACAGCTCATCTGCCACCTTGTGGCCCCATTGCAGACTTTTCTTGGAGCTGAAAAGGGAAGAATGAGTTCTTCACCAAAACTCTGCATCTGCTCTGCTCTTGCCAACCTGGCAAATACAGCAGCCTTCATTATTATTAGCCTGATTAGCTTTTCATTCCACAGTGACAAAAAATAGAAATCCAGCAGGCCATGTCTGTAAACTATCAATATATGTTCATCTATGAGTGCTGTATATGAGTATATACATGCCAAAATGGAATCCGATACACCTATTAAATCATAAACATGATGATCAAATTATATACACCATATAGCATGATATAGATATCTGTAGAAAGATAGGAAATGAGAAATGATCACACCTTGTGATGTCACCTGGTCAATCTTCTGCAAAGCTGGACCATATCTAACTGATCATTTCCGGCCAGAATCTAAGCTTTTCACAAAAACCTCGAACAACAGAGATTGCCCAGCCTCCCAACAAACTACTCAAGTGCTATGCTCTTCATATCTAAGCTAAACCACTGGGTTTAATTGCATCACTTCTGTCCTGTCCAACAGGGACATGATGAATTGTTTACTGCTTCCTTTTGCATAGACATGAAACATCAATGAATTTATATCAGTTTAAACTATTCCTCAGATATTAACTGATTCTGATAAGGATCAAGGATGGATATTTATATTAGAATTATCTGGTCCTGAATTATTCACAAATAACTAGGGATTTTGCTTGCCAAATTTAAATCTCATTGAAGAGGCTTGATTTCTGAAGTGTCTCTGCAAAAATAGGTCTCAGTATAGAGGAAAAAAACCCTAGAAACTGGGCCACCAGAAATAACTGGTTGGTTTTGAAAATCTAAATGCTGGTATTGTGAAGAATGAGCTGTGTTTATCTTATGGTGATAAAGTTTTAGCTAAAGAGGGTCCAGGTGCTTGATCTTGCTGCTTTAAGACTTCTAAAACTTCCAAAATTACACTCTGTGGCGCCCCCCTCCAAAAAGAAAAACTGCCTCTAGGTTTTATATTTTAGTTCAATTTCAAAAACAAGCTGCTACTCGATTGTCGTGGTTTTTGATCGAATCAACCAACCAGAATGACAGATGGCCCCTCCCTCCCCCCCCTTAAGGAAATGAGAAGAAAAAAACCTCTGAGTTTAGAAAAAACTAAACTACTTTAATGAAAATATAAATAAATAATAAAATAATAATAATAATAAGGAAAAGGAAAAGAAAAAAAAAATGTATACAGTATATACAAAACCGTCTCAAGCTCCCA
>BJBW01016470.1:2926-15064 GCA_004320125.1 Scolopax mira
TCATTCTGTGATTCTGTGCCTAGGGAGGTGGAGAGCCCTGTGATGTGCAGAAGTGCATAGTACCATGGCAAGGGAGCGGAAAGCCAAAGAGAGGAGTGGCACTGAAGCCTTCAAACCTCTCTACACATACAGCAAGCACATGCTTAGGAGTGGGGACTGGCCACTTTTGGACCAGCCAGGCGGGCACATGAACATAAAATGGCAACTGGAACAAGTCACGGTGTGAGCTAACATTTCCCTTTCTCCACCTACAGGACCAACCTGTGAGCTGTGTCCTCCCGGGTGGCAATTACACAGGGGGAGATGTTACTACTTCTCTGAGGACACTGTAAGCTGGGATGACAGCCAGAGAAACTGTCTGGCCAGGAAATCCCAGCTTCTTGAAATTGAAGATGAAATAGAGATGGTGAGTCTTGGAGCAGCCTTAAAATTGTGCTATGGGCATCTGCCTTAGCCAAATATTTCACTGAGTCAACATGGCCCAGATGTGAGGTGTACGTGCAGGCAAGCGAGAGAACCATCAGGTGCAGAGCATCTGACTCACCAGGGACAGGAGCTTGTTTTGAGAGGGATGCAAGGGATGGAAGCCAGCCTAGTTTTGACTGGGAGAGGGAAATGCTGGGGACTTCCCACCCATTTCCACTACTTGGCTCTGGGAACAGAGGTCTGATTAAACCACAAAATGGAAATTCAAAAGAGCCAAACCCTTCTCCCATTTTCTTTTGTGAAAATGAATATCAAGGTATCACCAAATGGCTCTTCTGAGAAACTCATCATTCCCTGAGGAACAGATCTTTTACCTCAAAGACCTGCAATCTGGCACGTTAGGGCGAGAAGCAACACTGAGACCTTTTTTTTGGGGCGGCTGACAGGAAGGTAGTCAGCCCAAGCACCAGCCTGAACCCGCACTCTGGGTTCAGAGGGTGGTTCAAATGGATGGGCCATTGCAATGGGCTGCTTTGCTGTGGCTGGATCCCTGCCCTTGCTCTCCATGTGAGGGACTGCTCAAAAAACTGCACGTGAGACAAGCCAAAGACCTGAGCACAGCAGAAAAGCTCTGCTGGTGGCTAACATGCTTCTACTTGCTCCGCAGGAATTTATAGACAATAAAGAGAAAGATACCAAATATATCTGGATTGGTTTGAATGCTCAAGACATTAAGAAAGAATGGAGTTCAGCTGAAGATCCCGGAGTAAAAGAAAACAGGTGATGATTTGTGGGGAGACGGTGTCTTTGGCAATAGCAATGGCACTCTGCATGGAAGTACAGCTCTGAATCCAAGGTAGTTTCCCAAATCAGAGATTTAGTCCTGCAGCCTCCGGCACCTATTCAGGGTCTATTTCACAGCCAGTACCAAGTTAACTGGTTCCTGCTGGGCATCTTTGGGAGCAGATTTCTTTTCTGTCTGCAAGAGCAACCACAGACATAGTTCATGTATGTATTAAGGTACACACTGGGGAGGCCACAACTGGAATACTGTGTCCAGTTCTGGGCTACCCAGTTCAAGAGGGACAAGGAATTACTGGAGAGAGTCCAACGTAAAGCAACAAAGATGATTAAGGGATTAGAGCACCTCCATTATGAGCAAAGGCTCGAAGAGCTGGGGCTCTTTAACCTGGAGAAGAGAAGGCTGAGGAGAGACCTTATCTATGTTTACAAGTGCCTAAAGGGTGGGTTGAAGGAGGATGGAGCCAGACTCTTTTCAGTGGTTCCCAGTGACAGGATGAGGGGCAACGGAGACAAGCTGGAACATGGGAAGTTCCACTCAAATATGGGGAGGAACTTCTTTCTGGTGATGGTGCCAAAGGCTGCCCAGGGAGGGTGTGGAGTCCCCTTCTCTGGAGATCTTCAAGCCCCACCTGGATGCCATCCTGAGTGATGTGCTCTGGGCAACCCTGTTTTGGCAGGGGAGTTGGACTGGATGATCTCTAGAAGGTCCCTTCCAACTCTGACAGTTCTGTGAATCTGCAGAGGGACTTCTCCCACT
Source organism: Scolopax mira (assembly GCA_004320125.1). Taxonomy (NCBI): domain Eukaryota; kingdom Metazoa; phylum Chordata; class Aves; order Charadriiformes; family Scolopacidae; genus Scolopax; species Scolopax mira. Next base: position 4,914 of record BJBW01016470.1, read on the forward strand.
GAAATCACTGTCAACAGTGTCACTTCACAGTGTTGATCGCCTCTGTTGAGTGTGATGCCTGTCACGTAGCATGGGTGCTAGGATCTGTGCAGCTGAAGGTTCCTTCCTCTCCCTCTTGCCATTACAGTGCAGCCTTGTGGCTGCACAGAGAGGTTTTCTCATTCTTCTTACATTGATGTTCCTGATCACCTGTCCCTCAGCAGCCTGCGGTCTCCACTGTGTGTGCCCATCCCATCCAGGCATGACTGTTGAGGAGCTGTGCTTCCATGGGTTACCAACTGGGCATCACCCAAGCCCCTCACTCAGGATATTATCCATATTTTTAGCCAGCACTGAATTTAAAGCTAACAACTCATTGTGTTCCTTTTGTTCTCTCACCAGGATCGCTGGAAAAAGAATGGAGACCGACAAGAGCTGTGCTGTTTACAGAAGAAAACACATGATCCAGGCAGATAACTGCCAGACTTTAAAGAAGTGGATCTGTAAGAAGAATGCAACTTTGTTGGTGCTCTGAGCCAAATTGTCAGACAACAGGCAGAGACTTCTGTCAGAAGACCCACTCTACTGACAAAACAGCGTGTGATGTAAATAATTTTATGAACCTTGCACAGAAATTTGCATTTCACTGTTCTGTGCTCCCTAAGACTTTGATGCAGATGAGGAACTCAGAAGTTGCCTGGTGCCAGTGTGAAGGTCACGCCGCAGGACTGCAAGTCAGCATGTGTGGATTTGGGGTGTGCTAAGCCTTCCCATGGACAGACGTTGGCAGCGGTTGCCTCTAGGAAAGGGTAGGGGAGAAGAGGTACACACCTGAGGATGAGCAGTGTGCACATGAACTGCATGGTGTGCAGGGAAGATGCCATCTGTGGGGCCTGAAGAGTGTGTTGGAGCCCACTGCTCCGTACATATCCCTCAGGCAGCTGCGGCTGAGCTGAGGCACTTTTTATTTGGGTTTCAAGATCATAACGTTTTCTGAAGTTTTTGTTTTTTGTTTTTTTTTTTCTTATAGTCTAATTGCAACTTACAGAAACCACTTGAGGGCTGGGAAAAATGCATTTCACAGAATCTTCATGATTGGGAGAGACCTTTGAAATCATTGAGTCCAACCACACGCCTCACCAGTGCCCAGTATGGAGGCATCACCACTGCCCTACTCCTGCTGGCTACGCTATTCCTGACACAGGCCAGGATGCCATTGGCCTTCTTGGCCACCTGGACACACTGCTGGCTCGTGTTCAGCTGGCTGTCCACCATCAGGTTCTTTTCTGCTGATCAACTTTCCAGCCACTCTTCCCCAAGCCTGTAGTGTTGCCTGAGGCCCATTGATCCAACCTGTACAGGTCCCTCTGTAGAGCCTTCCTGCCCTCAAGCAGACATTTTAGATTTTTTAGACAGTGTTTTGTGCTAATTCAGAGCTGACCTGCCCAGCTGCTGAGTATACAAATACCAAACCAGGCACAAAGTGACTCATAACACTTGTGGTTAGTAAGATGATGGATCCCATCTTCTGATGCTGAATCTTGGGATCTGAAAGAAAGCTCTTAAATAGGGAGTGGGCTTGGACAGTAAGACAACCTTGCAGTGCAAGGAAATGAAGATGACCTTTCCACCTATATTTTGTCCCTTTACATTGCAAATTCTTTGAACTGGAACCATAGTTACTGCCTGGAAAGTATGACCACAGAATCATGGAATTGTACAATGGCTTGGGTTGGAAGGGACCATTAAAGGTCCTCTAGTCCAACCTCCCTTGCAATGAGCAGGGACATCTTCAACTGGATCAGGTTGCTCAGAGCCCTGTTCAGCTTGACCTTGAATGTTTCCAGGAATGGGGCATCTGCCACCTCTCTGGGCAACCTGTTCCAGTGTTTCACCACCTTCATCGTAAAAATTTTCTTCCTTCTGTTTAGTCTAAATCTCCCCTCTTTTAGTTTAAAACTATTACCTGTTGTCCTATTGTAACAGGTCCTGCTAAAAGGTTTGTCCCCATCTTTCTTATACGCTTTCTTTAAGTACTGGTGATTACAAGCTACTGAAGATAAAGGCTGATGAAATTAATGCCTGTAGAACCTGCATCTCATCTTTGCCATGAAACACATAATCAAAGGCAGCTGCAGGTTCCCAGGTATGTTGTCTCATACCTGCAGTAGATGTCTAGTGCCCCTGAGGTGGTGGTTAATGCCTAGCAACTTGTGATGAGCAACCAACAGACAGGCTTGCACATGAGCAGTTGGTGTAAAGTATCAAGGCTTCAGTGTGCACGATGTGCAGCTGTGGAATGAAATGCTCATGAGCAATATGGTAACACCAACCTCCACCTATGGGCACTGACCGGTAATACCTCACTTAATTATGGACAGGCAGAGATGCAGGAAGGTAGTAGGTGCATGTAAGTGAGAGTTGGCAAGGGCATAGAGATCTTCAGTGGAAAGAGGCACCAAGCACATGATGCAGTCTGCTACTTTCCACAGCTCGATGGCTCTCCGGAAGAGCTTGGGGGCCACAGATTAAAAAGTGAACCGTACCTTTCGTGTGGCTGACTTCCTTTCAAATGATCAAACAGCACAGATTTACCCTACAGAATGCAGCATCAGCAGCTAGAGACTCATTTGAAAAACTGCTGTTATTCTTCTCTTTGTACCCTTGTTGAGATATTTCCAGTGACTTGTGTTGCAACAGTGAGCAAACAAACAGGAAAAATCCCCCAAACTCAGTGCAACACGTGTGTGGGGGCTGGTCTGTTTACTCTAGACAGAATAACAAAGACAAGGAAAAAGTCTGAAGCGAATTTGATACATTATCAACATCTATAATATACATTTTATACAGATATAGATATATTCCCTTTGAGAAAATGTACCTTCGGGGCACTTAAAAGCACACGTTTCTCCATTCATAGGAGACCACTGATTAATTGCTTTTTTAATGGCAGATGTTTCTTGAGCCATGCTGGATTTAACAAGAAAAACTCCTGAGCTGGCTCCTCTCCAACTGGTTGTGGTGTTTAGGTTTTAACAATATTCATTCAACATCTGCTATTGGGGTATTTGTGTCATTACTTATGTAATTAAACATGTTTTTTTGCAGGGCCTTACAGAAGCTCTTGCCTACATTTTAAGCTGTCACTAAAGCTTGAGTAATTGCACCATTTCCACCAAAAAAGGGGCTATTGACGTGAAGTACTTCATCAAACAGCATTTCAAGTAAAGTGAGTTTGCAGCTTGACCCATCATTTCTCAACACGACAGACTTTGGATACTAAAGAAGATGCTAACTGCACTCCTTAAGAGTGAGATTACTAAAAGTTTGCATTATAACCTACTGTGCCTACAGTTTCCCCCAAACCTCTTCTAAGAACCAAAATTTCCCATTTATTTTCTGACTCTATCCATAGATGACAGTGATGGGAAAAAAACTCTGTAAGAGTGACATTATGTTGTAGTTAAAGAAAATATTCAGGTAAATCAGCTCATTAGGAAAGGCCAAGTTGTACCTCTAGTGTGCCCCTAATGCAAATACTTTGAAAACTGCAAGAGTGAACTGTGGAAAATTCCACATTTCCCTCCAAATTTACTGTGCTTGATGTGCTCCACTATGCACATTTCACCATTTCCAGAGAATTACTTCAACATTTCAGTTAAATGCTTTTGCTAAAAGTCTGACATATTTTGAAGTGTGAAAATGTGTTGGAAAGGTTGGAAAGTGAATTGCACTATTTTTTTGGGTCAACCTCAATATTTTGATTAAAGATCTTTTCGTATTCCAAACCTGAATACCTTCAGTCTGATGATTTATTATTTTCCTCCAAATGGCGCCTGAGCCAAAAAATACTTTTAATGGCACAATATTAAGACACAAACCATTGTAATTCAGAGGCTCTGTAAAGATATTTATTGCCTGTCTTTCAGGACTATTGCACGTACCATATTCTTTAGAGCGAGTTAATTTAAAAACGTGGACTGCCCTCCCCTTCCCCCCCAGTGGTTACATATAAATTAACACATAGATTATTAGGCCATTCATACTGTAGAGTTCTGTTACTGTGCCTATAAAGAATACAAGCAATGACAAAAAGTGTAGTTCAGAAAAATTAGTGACCGTATATAAATAAACATTTTGAAGTCACAAGTCATTAACAAAATCCATATTGCATGGTCCTGTTACAGTAAAATCCTCTTGTCACAGAAAATAATGAAGGCATTAACAAGATGTGAACGAAACTAGACAGAAATTGAGTTTGCATAAAAACACAGTGAGGGCAAAAATAATTACCAGATAGGACAAAAAAACCCAACGAACCAACAACACTCCAAAAAAACCTGTTAAACATGGTGCAATTTTACATTCTTAAAAAAAAAGGAAAGACACAATTATCTATCTTGCCTTCCCTGAAACTACAGTGCGCTCTAATGGTTACTCCAATACCAGCTCCACTTACTGCTTCAAGAAGACCCCTGGAGTCCATACTCCTCTCCATAGCATCCAGATGACAAGAAAACCAATTTTCCAGATTTTATTCCAGGCAGGGAAGTATTTTGCCCCAATACACATGCAATTTTCCCATTCTTCCTTCTCTAGAAACCCAAAAGGAATAGCCCTATTGGGAAAATAAGCTGGTTTGCTTTCTCTGCATCAAATGGCACCTTCAATCTTCAGGTTACCTCCTAGACATGAGTGAACAGAGTTCAGCAGGACTGCACCCCGACTCAGGAGGGCTGGGGGTTGCTGCTGAAAATGATAGGCGTGCAGAAGAAAACCCTCATTGTCCATCCAGAAATGTAATACTGTTTGCTCAGAAGCCTCACGCTCCAACAGGCATAGAAGATAAGGAAACCACAAAGAAACATCCTGTGCTGTTAATTCTCTTATTCTCTACTCGTGATTCTCATGAGGACTATTTCTAACTTTACAACATTAATGCCTGCAGCTTCACTATTACTTTTTCAGTTCAAACTCTTTTTCCCCATCAGTGCAGATGCTCAGGTAAATAAATATTCTATTCTGCCTACAGACCTTTTTATTTTTTTTTTTTGCTAATATAAATGCTGCAGGAAGAACCACCTCAGCTGCAGTGCAGCTACATAAATACCAGTGATAATACTGTCAAGCTAATTTAACAAGATTAATGTAAAATAACAATTAGCAAAACATTGAACACAATGCAGCGTCACACAAGATGCACCCCGTCAAACAGGGAGAGCGAAACCTGCAATAACCCTGTCTAAAACAACAGCACTCGTTTCTCCATCACCCTGTATCTGAGAGGCACTGGGAGACCCTCAGGCAGACTCCCCCCTTCACAAACCACCCTTGCACACAGAGCCTGGCTGAGAAAAAAACATAATAAATACCTCCAACTGCATACCGGAAAGGAAAAGAAAGAGCAGCTGCTCAGGATCTTACAGGAGAAGATTTAGTGGAAGGAATACCGATGAACACAACAGAAAGAAACTACAGGCTGAGCAGCAGCTAGGAGAGTGGGGCAAGGAAAAGACTTATCAAGATGCTGAAGGAAGCCTTTTAAATGGTACCCTTAAAAAACCCAGAAGCTTCCTCTGAATTCAGAGATTCTGAATTCTGGAATTCCTCCTCAGAATTCTGGAGAATTCTGGCTACCAGAAAAGTCGTTCATCTCCAGGCAGGAGCTGAGATGTGTTCCCAGGACCCAGAGCACAGACATGGCCTGTGTAGGCATCATATCACAGCAGTTAAGTGTCAGGGGTGGTGGCTACATCCACCTTTATCGTGCTAAGCTAAACTCAAGCTACAGACCCATTTCCTGGTTAAATAACATCCAGAGGCTGAGACTCCTTTTGACTCAAGATAGGCACAGTTTCCAGAGCCTTTCACTTCAATCCTGTAAGGGAGAAGGAAAGACACAATTACTTTGAGACCCACAATCAAATAATGAAATAGAGCAAAGGGAACCATGGGGATCACAGGTTCTCTTTGTACGAAGCCTGATTTATCACAGGCCAGGCATCGTGGGAGGATGACAGCTTGTGTTTTGAAGAGAACACCACAAAGATTGTCTTTTTTTTAAGGGACCTAGTCCCCCAACACAAAATCTAGGACTTGCAGTATTCTTGCAGCTTGTCTAGTGGTCCCTTAACATGAAACATGCCCTTGGAGAGGAGACTTGCAGCCCAGAAGGCTCATCGCACCCTGGGCTGCATCAAAAGAAGTATTGCCAGCAGGTCCAGAGAAGGGATTCTGCCACTTTGCTCCGCTCTGGTGAGACCTCCCCTGGAGCACTGTGTGCAGGGCTGGACCTTTCAATAGAAGGACATGGACCTGAGGGAGTGGGTCCAGAGGAGGGCCACTAAAATGCTCAGGGGGTTGGAGCCCCTCTGCTCCGAGGACAGGCTGAGGGAGCTGGGGTTGTTCAGTCTGGAGAAGAGGAGGCTCCGGGGAGACCTAAGAGCAGCCTCCCAGTACCTGAGGGGGCTACAGGAAGGCTGGGGAGAGCGTGTTGACAAAGGTCTGCAGTGACAGGACGGGGGGCAATGGGTTTAAACTGAAGAAAAGCAGATTTAGAGTGGAGATTAGGAGTAAGTTCTTTCCAGTGAGCACTGGAATGCCCAGGGAGGTGGTTGAGACCCCTTCCCTGGAGACATTCAAGATGAGGCTTGACAGGGCCCTGGGCAACCTGGTCTAGTTGGGGGTGTCCCTGCTGACTGGGGGGAAGTCGGACTCGATGAACTTTGGAGGTCCCTTCTGGCCCAGATGATTCTATGATTCTATGACTGGAATTCAAGCTTGCCCTTTTCAAGGAAACTGTGCTATCAAGACTGGCTCCACCTTTGACTTCTTCATCCTTCTATACAGCTAAAATATTCCATCTGTGAAACAAATGCCTCTCTCATTTCCCTCTTCCTCAAAACTGAACAGGGCACCATAGTTAAGGGGGCGGTGGAAAATGGGAAGTGAATGTGTTTCCATGCCATAGATGTCCCTACATAAGAAGTAAGGGTCTCCTCAACCAACTCTGCTTTCAAATGAAGTGTTCCAGTGTCCTGTGAGTAGGCCACCCAAACTCATATGGCCTCTGGAAAAGCCAAAGGACCAATCCCCACCAACGTTAACATTAATAGCAGCTGAGCTCAGACATCAAGACGTTTGCCCTTCTAAAGACGGGAGGGGTAGTTTGAGGCAAGCCCAGAGGCAGAAATCTAAGAATGTGAAGAACTTCATCACTGAAAATGAAAGCCTCAGTTGACATTTGTATCGTGGGCAGAGGACAAGCAGTAGTGGGAAGGACTGCAGTTTTCAGCTTGAGATGCCTATGTGCTGCTCACTTCTCACATTAAACTCTTCATCAGATCAAGTCCTCATGTCACAATGTATGTGAAATCCTTATTGTATTCCATGCTCTCTCCACACTCATCCCTTCAACATCATTACAGGTATTTCTTTCAAGTCAATGTTTATATCTGTATTAGTAATCCTTTGCTTACTCCCCTTATATTCTAGTACCACCAGCAAAACCCCTCAACATTGACTTACAGTTTATTGTCTAATGCTTTCCCATTTACCCAAAAGAACTCTTCATTTCTTCTATAGAGTCCAATCCACGGGTCTTCCTTTGTTATCTTCACCATAAAACTCTGTAGGAATAAGCCCATATGAGAAAAGAAGTTTTGCATGCTAAGTCCAGTTATCAAAATACAGTCTTTGATCCAGAGCTAGAAAGCAAAACAATGATATTGCCTTTCTCCCCAGAGAAACAATAACAACAATTAAATCTACAGAGTACTACAATGTCTGGATCTTGTGCAATCCACGTAACTGGAAAAGAACTTACAACCCAATCAGAAATCAAATGGATTAACTTTCAGACAGGATCCCCATACCACTCTGATTCTGTACTGACAGAAATGCCAACTATGAGAACACAAGTATACTAATAATATTAAGAACTGCTGTGGAACTGCAAACGCATCATTTTACTGCCTCTCCACAAAAAAAGTCTCCAAAAAGTGATGAATACCTTTGCAGCTGACACCATTTCTCCATTGCTGACATGTCTTCACCATATTGAGTTTTTATTACCAGCTAGCAGGGTAACTAGTAATGTAGCAAAGGTAGCAAGACATTTTAGAGATTAGAGTTGACATAGAGAGAGGCTGTTTTAAATTATTCAGCTCTGCTATCAAGGTCTGTAACAGATATGGAAGAATATATTCTTCCAGGTCTTTGTGCTAGGTGGACTCTTTTCTAATATTGTAGTATAATACAGAAAATGATGATGCCCCAAGCTATGGTTAGGGTAACTATCTCCTAACTCCAAGGGTCAAGATTAACATATCTACCAGGTTGTCATTAACCTACCTTGCTAAGACAGAACAGCTGTCTAATTAAAGATGAAAGAGATGCAACAGTGTTTATCCTGATAGTTGTCTTCAATGTGAGTACTTACAGCTGTGAGCAGCTCCAAATTAAACTCAAATAAGCCTCAGGCATTTTCTAAAACATCAACTGCTAAAGCTGCTGTTGGCTGGGAGAGGAGGCACACAGCTTTTTGTGACTGGTCTTTGGACCAGTTTTCAAACCGTTCAGGTTAAGAGGGTGGAGGAACACACTGGTTCATTGTACAGCTCCCCAGAAGTGAGATGGGGTAAAACCAGGCCCCCCCTTTTTTTTTTTTGTTCCCTTACCAGTTCTTGATGGTTTTCGATCACCAGGAGAGAAGCGTTGTGCACAGAGCAGAGGTTCTGGCTGGAGTTCCAGTTGGCTTCACTCTCTGAGAGATAGTAGCATTTCCTCTGGAAATACAGCCAACCTGATGGACAGAGGTCCAGAGAAGGACATACAGGAAGATCTTTCGACGAAGAATGGTTTACTGCAAAAAGACAGGAAACAATCCACCCATTTCTTCTGACTGGAAAAGGTTTCTGAAGCTTTTTAGCTTGCTTTCTGACTGCATCATCTGAAATCACCTAAGTCTAACCACAGCCTTATTACTTTTGCCCAGCAGAAATAATTACTGTAAACTAATTATATATTCTGGCTCCTGCACTCTTGTTGTTGCTGACATACCTTTAAAGTGATGATCAGGGGCAGGATGACAGAAGTAGCTGAGAAGGTGATAATAACATATCCTCTGAGAACTCTTCTACAAATTAAATACAGTTTTTGCAAGTGTTGCTTCCTTCCAGCTGAATTAATAGCTTTGTTTACTGTACTGTCATTTTTTGAAGGACTGCAGAGGGGTTGCGAAGAGCAATCTTTTATTTGTTATTTGTTTTCTCAGACTTGGTTAAGACCAGCAGTGAGGTTATAAACCCGAGTGCCAGAGGACACTGAAACTCATCTGAGCCCTCCCTACACCAGAATAACAGTCATTCTCCACCACTGGACCACAATTGTAAACAATATCCTATGAGACATTTGTTTAACTTTGAGGTAAGGTAAGTTCTGAATAAACTTTTTGAGGTTTTGAGGGACTTCTGGCAACCTAAAACTCTTGGTAATTTCTACGGCTAATTATACTTTATTTGTAAATGATTTACACGCTTACCAAACTGAAAACACAAAATCAAAATGACAGCAGCAGCAAGGACTCCAGCAACACCTCTCCATAACCAGATATTTGAGAAAAGACCTGAAAAAAAGAAGTGTCGGGAAAACATTTTAAAAAACCAAACCAAAAACCCCACAACCAGCTGTCAGAAGAGTAGAGCACATGAAGCTGTTCCAAAAAAAGTTGCTCTCCACGGAAAGCAGGCTCGGACCAGAGCTGGCAACTAGGAAGAGCGTGACATTTAGCTTGTCATCACAAAAACTGTGAATTACTCTGAATTTTAATTACATCATCCAGAACGTAACCAAATAGTAAGGTAGTTCCCAACACTCCAAAGTGATTGAAAAAGAAAGAAATGAGAATGGAACAAACATTCAACAAGAGTGAAGTCTGAGGTTCTCAGGAGGAAACTTCTCCTGAGGAACATCAGGCCTTACCCTGCAGCGACAGCTTTTTCTGAGTCTCTGTTTCTTCCCATCTCCCTTTCAGGAGCCAAGAAGCGAGCTGGGTTGGGAGGTGGGGAAGGATCAACCAACTTCCCACCACCACCTCTCCAACCCATCACCACCTACGTCCAACTTCGCAGGCGGTGGCAGGGGAGACGATGTACCCCCGAAAGGACGGCTGC
>BJBW01016476.1:0-12808 GCA_004320125.1 Scolopax mira
GTCTCATCTAAATCTCCCCTCTTCCAATTTAAAACCGTTTTCCCTTGTCCTGTTGCTGCATTTCCTCGTAAACAGTCCCTCTCTGGCTCTTCTGTCACTCCCTTCAGATATTGATGGGCTGTTATAAGGTCAACTCCTTTCTGCCCCCAAATCGGCAAACTGGGGCTCTCTCAGGAACCCCATTCAAATGGGGAAACTGGAGTGAGTTACTCAGTGCCACCTAGGAACACTGGGAGCACCAACCACAGAGCTGGGAAGAGACTAAGCAGAGTGCTTATTACTGTTGTATTTACTTACTGATTCCTTCACGTTTAAATGCTTTGTCAGTGCAGCTCGGGGCTTTAGATGTGCAGTTTCTTTATCAGTCATAGAGAGCTCTAACAACCTCTGTACCCGAAAAATCCCCAAGATCATGGACATGTTCACCCTCCTAACACCTCTATGCTTTAGGGAAGCAGTGTGCTGAAGCAGAACTGAGGACAGACAGAATGATTGTCATACCTTGCCCATGGAAGTCTCCACTTTTGGTTTTTTGTGCAGTTCCGAGCATAATTGCAGCATGGCAAGACTAAAGTAGGTGAAGAAGTAAATTCCTAGGGTGGCAAAATGGCTCTAGCCCCTTCTGTTTGCAGTTGTCCCTGCTTGGAACAACCTTTCTTCTTGGAAAACCAGGCTGCTCCTGCTGCTGTGGGTGGCAGTTTATGGCTGGGTGAGTAGTGCTTGGGCTACAGTTGGGCAGTGACCATCGCAGGCTGCCTGCATGGCCGTGCTCCTGGAATCAGAAGCTGAAACTCTACCTGATGTTGCTGTGGTCTGTAGCAATCCAAAATAGAGAAAAAAAACCTGCAGAAATAGTTCCAAGTTCCACTTTAGCTCAAAATCCTATGTACTTAAATAGTTCCCCTATATAATAACAGGTAGCTAGAAAAGGTGTGTTCACTTTGATGTTATTTTTTGTTGATCTTCATAAGATTTTGTTATTTCTTAAACTAGGTTTCACAGCCCAGCTAATAGTCTGCATCTTTGTCTGTTGATACTATTGTGGCAGAAATTTAATGTACATATATTGTGATGCTGTATCCTTCTAACAAGACTAATTAAATCCCAAATAGAGTTATGAACAAAAAAATGTTAAGCTGCTTTTCTTAGATCCTCAGAAATAATTTCTGTACTTATTTGATATAAGCTTGAATATTGAATTTTTGTCATAGAGTTGGAAAAGTGAAGAAAAGCGATTTTTCAGTAATGAATGTCTTGCCTTGGATAACTACTTCTTGAGGTTCACCTGGGAACACTGGGTTTCAGAAAGCCACCATGCTGTGAAGTTGCATTAGAGCCCATCTCTTAATGAAGTGTACAGCTCAAAATGCAGCTATTTCAGTATGTTACCTGTCGGTGACACTACAAATGGGGTCCCTGGTAATGGATTGTACTCAGGCTGAAAAAAAGATAGGTAAGATAGGTGTTGTTATGCAATAGACAGTAGAAATCTGCAAAATTACAGACAACAGCAATTCCCTAAAAGAAAAGCTACAAATAGCAAGAGGGAAAAAACCCAATTTGACTCAGGATATACAGAAAGTGGAGTTTAAGGTTTATGCTGCTTCAGATGCTACTGTGGAGCATTGACAATGCTGAGATGAAAATCATAGTGGGACAGCCAATGAGAATCAAAGAACTAGAAATCATAGGTTAGTTGTTGAAAATATAAGCAAGGCTTCAAGGTATAGTCTTTCTTTCAAATTAGTTATTTTTAAGTTAATTTTAACATTAAAACAGATGGGGCATTCCTGTTTGGAGTTGTTAGTTGTGTCTTGCAAAAATTACTAGTGTGCCTTGGGCATATTACTTTGTGCTTCCATCGGGTTTTATTAGATGTGCAGGATTTGGAAGAAGTGCATCGTTATGTGCAATGTAAGAATTTCCATTAATTACTATTAATAACTATTGAAAAATATTTTGATTACACAAGGTTCTTTGGGAGCAGATTAACACATTCATTCCTTATGGTGTCCACCTTATCCTGCCATGACCATATGGAAAATTTAGAAACTCTCCCGAGCTAGTCAGTACCCATGTGATAACCTCAGACACAGAAATTAGAACTTCTGTGGGTTCAGAGGCAGCGCCACTGCTTTGTTGATCCACACAGATTTACGAAGTCTGTGCTTGTATCTGTGTGCTACGTGGATGAGCTAATTCATTTACAGAGCTGACGAGTAGCTGTAAATGAATTTTAGGGCCCCAACTGAGAGAGGGAGTTGATCTATAAAGAGGGTTCATTAGATCTTCCAGTGACAGTCGAAGTCCCCTGGTGCCTTTCTGGCCCAGCTTGTTACCGTGCTGAGGGCGTATTTTGTTGCTCTTAGTGCTGTACCTGGTCTTTGTGCAGATTTGTAATGATTACTGTAGATGGCAGCAGAAGCTAAATAAAATACAAAGATTTTAAAAATTAATTAAAGTATTCTCTACTCTTGTCCTAATAAGTATATTTTTTTTCTCTCTTGGTGCCTGCCAGCTGTTCTTGAGGATTGAAGCAATTATAGGCAGCAGAATCCAAATTAAATAATATATTGAATTAAGGTTTTACTCATAGACAGTTGGGGGTTCTTTGTGTCTATGGCTCTGTTGGTTCTTGGTGTATGTCAGATACAAGAAGGAAGTTTTAAAGCTCTCCTGGAAACCCCTGAATTCCCCCTACTTCTGTATATGCAATGGTGTCAAAGAGCAGCAGCAATTCTGACAAATGATAATGTCTTTAGGAGCACTTTTATTCCCCCCCCTGTAATGTGGCTGTTTTTTGATTTTTTTCACTGCAACTAAATAAGGAAAAGGGTTACAATGTGCCATCATGCTAATTAGCTCCTTAATAAGGCAGTGAATTTCCTCTTCCCAGTACCTTGGAATGCATGAGAAGCACAGGGGACTCTTAGGACAGGCATTGCCCCATTAGAAGCATTTACAGTATTCAAAATACTGGCTTGATCTTTAATGGCGAATGACATTATTACACACAGCAATAGATAGCTTTTAAATAATGAAAGGGCATAAAAACAAATGATTGTGTGAACTGGGAAGCAGGCTTTAGAGGCAAGCAATAAATAATAAATGTACCAAAAGTTCCACACGTGATTAGCAAAACTGCTAATAAAAAGAATAAGCTCTGAGAGCTATGGGTCTGCTGGCTTTGTTTTTACTCTGAAAACCATAAAACTCAATTTTCTGCATGGCAGACAGTTAAAATTAGGCAAAATGTGGTGCATCAAAATGACTCTGTGCTTTTGACATACTTCTGAAATCCCTTTATTATGAAAAGGAACTACAGGAAAGTATGGAACTGCTGTTTAACAATTGTGTTCAATATATGATGAAGGTGGGCACAAAGCTCTAGGTATTAAAGTTTATGAATGTATTAATGCACTGCTTTGGGGGAATTAAACTTTAATATTGATGATAAGCCTTCCATAATAAAATGTGGGGAGAGCAAGAGTAAATGTCTCTTGCAAAATCCCCAAACTATTTAAATAACTGCATGCGAGCTACAGCATCTCCTGAGATATATTGTAAATGAACTTCTACATACTCATATGCATGTGAATGTACACTGGGCATAAATAGTTTCTGAGCAGAGCTGCTTCCTGCCCTGCAAAAGATGCTGTCCCAAAGGACTGTATTTCTTTTAAGTGATTGATCTGGAGCATCGATTCCACAATATTTCTCTCCAGATACACATCGTTCGGTACCAAGAGCGTGTACCAGTGGGAGGCTTCCTGTTGACTGCTTTGAAATGGTGTGAGATTTCTTCAGTAGATTTTTGTGCCAGTCTGATGATGTTATTTTTAGATAATATCATGGAAGAGATGTTCTAGCACTTAAAAATGTGAAATGTTGAAAACATTGTAAGGAAATTGTAAGATAGCGTGATCTGGAGTGTAGCATCAGGCTTTTGTCAAACATATATTTTGAAAAAAAAAAATATCACAAAGTCATTCTTCTCATCAAGCAGGTGGAGAAAAATGTTTTTAGCTAGCCATTATGAAAAGTGAAGATGTGGGCAAAGTTCTCCTTGAGCTGCAAGGAGCTGCCACTCGAGGCATTGTTATTGCTGGCATACCAGGGCAGAAAGATGCAAATCTAAAAGCTTGTATTTAGAAGAGCTTGTGTGTGGCACTCGGCTGCCACAACCCTTAGCACCAGTTACTGGCTGGAGCAACCGCAGAGATGCTGTGGTCCTGGGATATGGCACTGTCCCTTTAGGCCTGCATCAGATAAGAGGAAGATAATTGTTCAAGGATTATTCTGACACAACCACAGATTTCAGTGTCAGCAAAAACTTGAGGAAAGCAGATCTGCTCTGGATTCCTTGCTCTATGTGCTGCAGTAGAAGGTGTGAAGTTTTAGGAGATGGTCTATTATGCTTCCGGTTTGGCTATCCATTAGGGAGAAAATTTATGAAAAAGAATGTAATTTAAAGCAGGAAGCATCTATAGGAACCAAAACCACTTTCTGCTTTCAACCACTCTGAGAAGCTGTGAGGCAGGGTGAATTCCATCTTCAGTTGTACAGGCATAAGATGGAAAATAACCACCACTGCCACTCGTGCAACAGCAATCTCATCTTTCCAGCATTTAGCTGGAAACTAGCATTAACAGCTGAAGCAGTCATCTGTCTGGATTGTGATTCTCTCTGTCTACTTCCCAAGAAGTTTTTAAGTAGGATTCTTGGTGATAGAGAAAAAGAAAGAATTATTATCCTCACCTCTTGCATGTTTAACCCAACAGAGGTTCTTTTTTTGTCAGCACTAATTCCCCTATAGGTCCCTTGGTCTCTCTCTCTCTGTCCTGAGTTTACAAACACCGCAAATGTATTAATAGATTTCAGTTTATTAAATCTATTAATTCTAATTATTCTAATAATTAAAAATTCTAATTAAATCTAATAATTAAAAAATTAATAGATTTTTCTGAGGAGCTAGAAATGCAACAAATGCATCCATGAAGCCTACATGAAAGAATAAGTCTATAGTTAAGTTTTATTTTAAATGGACATTTTCTTTTAGTGGTGAATTGTGCAAAAGCTCATCGGGTCATTTGGCTTTAGCCAGAAATATGTGCTATATATAAAAAAACTCCCAAAGCAACCAACCAAACAAAAAACCCAAACAAACAAAAATACCCCTCATCTCACCAAACAACTAAATGTATATTTACGTTTTTATTTATGTTCTTACTTTTTGTTCACTGAAAAAAAATGCAGAATGTTGTGAGGTGTAATAAGCAGTCTTCAGTTGGAAGTGCAGGGATGTGAACCAAATACTGACACCAGTAGTTAATGCAGACAGTCAAATGGTACTCTTTTCTGTCATGAATTTCCTTAATTGGACACAAACTGATAAGGAAATAAATAACCTTCTCTTGCTATAAGGACAATTCTCATAATTTTGACTTCCATTCATGAAGGCAGTTGATATTTGTTTTATTTGGTGTGTTTGCATATGAACGCTTTTATCAGCGATTCAATCTTTTTTCTCTTTGGACTTCACCTTTACCAGACAGTATGTAATCCCTTGAACTTCCACCAATATGCCAAAGTTCTCCAATTTCTCTAGAAAGGCCTCTAAAATAGAAGATTCACAGCATCTGCAAAAATTCGCAGTTCATAAGACAAAATATTTCTGATCAGCTGGTTGATACGGATCTGACCTGACCAAAAAGCTTTTTGAAGATGATTCTCTGATGCAGTAACATGTTGTTGAAGAACCCATTGCCTACTGTGGCAGCTTTAATTTCAGAAGCTTTGCTTATAAGTGTTTTTTGGTTTATTTTGTTATATTGGGTTATTGTTAGTATTTTATGTTTCTCAATTCCTACAAGTGCAGTGTCTTCTCGTGCCTGTATGAAGCTGAGCTGTGCAGGCTGGAGGAAACCCAGTGCTGGGCACATGTGTTAACACAGAAACTGTGTATAGATCACTTTTTTTGGGAGATATTGTCCTAATGACCTTCCAAGTCAACAAAATGGCTTAGTGGAACCCTACAAGCTTTTCATTTGTACCTTTGCAAAGAGGAAGCATTTCTTAATTGTGATACTGGAAGAAATATATTTTTAATTTTTACTTAACAGGAAATCCTTATGTCTGATCAATTCAAGACATTTTGGAGCAGCCATTGCTATTACAAAAGTTAATCAAAACTTACTGCTGTGTAAAAAAATCAATAGAAAACAGATTGCAAACATATAAGTAAGGATAATTCTGCTGGAGGGCTTCTATAGCTTCACCCATCAATAAGCAGGAGCCTGACTGCTGGAAGTTTCATAGGGCTACTGATGTCTTGCTCATCAACCGAGTGCCAAATCCCCCACTAAGCTTCCTGCATCTGTGTGTTAAGTTACATGGGGGGGGGGGGGGGGGGGGGGGGGGGGGGTGTGTGACTTCTGCTACTTTGTAAAAGGAAATTTATACACATTGTGTGGCACAAATATACAAAACTTGCCCATAGGATCTTTGAGAAATTTCAGAATGCTGTCAATGCAGCTGAAATGTAATGAGTTACAGTTAGATCTGGTTAAAAGGTCCCTTTCATTGAGACTTTGTTCTCAGCAAAAAGCAAAGGGAAACTGCGTTCCCTCTTGAAAAAGGTAAATGCTTCAGTGTTTCATTTGGACATACCTTGAATTTTGAGTTTTGTTCTGGATTGTACATTATCACATTCTGTACTATATATAATTATAGATAGTACTGTATTATGATATCGATAATATGTAATTATAGACTACATTTATATATTTATAATATAATATTGATCTACACATTTAAATTTATGTATTACATCTGATATTCTATAGATGTTTAGTATTTTATATATCCAATATCTTTTTTATATATTAAGCAGCTTAGAAATTAGGGTGGTGGTATTTCAACAGAAGATCAAACCACAGAATGAATTCTGGTTAATGGCAAAAGTAGGGGAAATCTGCATTGTTTTGGCTGTGGCGTGTCTCTAGGGCAGTTGTCCCAGTGGGCAAAGACCTGGCAATCCCAGCTGGTGACTTACTGCTGCGGGGAATTAGGCTGGGCCTACGTGTGTTCTGACTCTGGGCAGTCAGAACTCAACTTGAGGAACTGATTGAAAACAGTATTTGCTTAACATACAAATTATTGTCCGTTAGATTATTTCCTGGTGTTATTGACCTTTTCTTACACCTCTCTCTATACTTGTATGCACACTACACTGACATTTAAACAAACATTTGATGGCAGACTGAAATCCCTAATTAGCTCTCTGAGTGTTAGTGTCGCCTTCCTGAGGGCTCTTCTGGCTTTTCTCTGCGTGCCCCTGACACAGATCACGTGCCAGTGAAAAAATAGATGTTGGTTTGGTTTTAAATTTTCCCTCCTTTTGTTTTTTAAAATAGATATTATTAAATCATTTTAGGAACAAAGTAAAGCTGTAATTTGCTTTTAATCCAAGGGAACTTTTCAGTTCTCGATGTAATTTCTTCTAACTTCCTTTATGCTCAGGACGGGCAGCTGTTGCTTCTGTCTGCAAGGTCTGTTCACATTGTCCCTGGGCACCCGCTGCTCAACTTGAAACTCAACCTGAACTACCCAAATTTCTGTGAAGACAGAGTTGATATCCTAATGAGTTATAGGATACATATGCATAAATTCACCTGGTTGTGTCTCTGCATTGAGCTTGGTCATTTTGCTTCCTTTCTACTTATAAATCAAAGCCACGGTCTCGGTTCCTGTTCCCCCACAAGAGAATGTGAGGTGGATGGAATTGTAACTACGTGGGTACCTTGAAGGTCCTTTAGAATGCTTTTTTCTAGAAACACAAAACCCACCTGTATGATACTTTTAAAACTGATTTTTGGCCAAGGATGGAATCAGAATTATATCTGTAATTATGATTTTATTATCTGTTACTGTTACTTTTATTCAAATTATATAACTTTATTTACATATCCCCTGACTTCTAAGGCAGTGCATAGCTTCATGGGTAGGAGGAATTTTGTGTGCCAAAATATTGGGTGGAATTTTTTGGTAGGCTGTGATGAAAAGGGTCTATAGCTTTTCAAAGTTTTTGCCTATTTATAAAAAGTATTGCTAGTATTTAGCAAAGGATTTTTGGACAGTGGAAACAAATTTATTTAATGTGCACATTTTAAATGGTTACTCTTTAACTTCCCCTAATTATACAATTTTCATTATTTTAGGAAACACATTAAATGGTCCTTTAACTCTGAAAGTAGACAACATTCAAAAGCAATAAATACACACGTATTTATATGCATTTTACTGTGCATATCAATATGCTTTAAGAGCATACTCAATGGAGTGTACAGCATCTTCGTAGTCATTAGGAACCACTAATGTGTGGTTAAAAAATAATAATTCTGAAGACCTGTTTACCTGATAGATTTAATGGTCCTGATGGAACTATTTGGAGCTAAATAACAAAGCTTTTAAAAATGTCCTAAATATTTCTAAAAGCCCTAACTGTTCCTAGGGAGCTGCATTTACAGTCAGGCTGGCAAGATGCAGATGCCATTTAAGAAGCCAACACTATTTGCAGAATGAAACAATATAGGAAGGAATAATCCGTTTATGATGCTTACACTCAGTATGGCATTCTGCAATTGTGGAATAAAATAATTCAGCTAAAATTGTCTTTTTTTTAAAAAAAACAAATCAAAACAACCCAGTTTCTTTGCATTCTCACCACACAGAACTCTGATGGCTCAGTGAACAATGAGCACTCCTCTGGCAGGCTGCTGTCCCAACCCAAAAGCTCCGTAGTAGAAGGTGGGACGGGTACGTGCAGCTTCTGTTAAACCCTGAGAATGAACTGTTCTGGCATTTCTCATCCAAGAAGGTAGGGGGATCTGAATTGTTGCAAAATTTCAAAGAAATTACTAAGAATTTCTCTTTCTTTATTAATTTAGGGTAGCAGTAGGTAAGTTTAGCCATTAGTAGTAAAGGCTTCTTGCTGGTAGCTATTGCTCCCTCAGGTTGTGTGTGTGTATCACGTGCTGGTTTGTCAATCTGCGCTAAAGAAGAGGCAAAAGACAAAGAAGCTGTGGGCCTGAATAAGGATTGTTCTGTGGAACAAAAAGAACTGTACTACAGAAGGATTGAATCTCAGCCTGCCCGTCTTTTGCCCCAGAGTAGATGTCCAACTGTCAATTGAAGTTCAGTGATACCCAAACCCATTTCTTAATTAGCTTTGCAGTCTCCTAGTGGGTTCCAGCTTGCCCAGCTGGCACTCTAATAGAGGCATCTTTTCCTAATGCCCCTGACCTGACAGGTTTCATCTGTATTAACTGTAAGAATCACCGTAACCTTAGAGCCTTGATCCATGTAAGGAAGCCAGGTCCACTCAGATAAGTGCAGGAGTGTAAATTCTGCTTTTAAGAACCTTTTCCCTGTGCTTATGAAATTGCTCAACTTGAACTATGTATCTATTCTCTTACCACGTGAATCATTAAATGTAAACTTTCACTGGGACTGTATATCTATATATCTTGGAAAACGTGTATTTATTACGTTACATTTTTTTCTTTGATAAGAGAGGAGGAGCTCTTTTAACTGATGTGTGAGTACCACAGCTCTGCTGTGACACCAGCAGTACTCCTGGTGCAGCTGCACAGCTGGTGTGCTTCAGCAGATGCTTGTTTTACCAGATTTAGTCTCCTTAGTGTTTTCCCAACCTCATTTTTCAACTTACTGTCAGTTTCCCTTTGTGCTTACATTATCCAAGGCGAGTGTGGATGCCAAGCCCAGCAGAGCCCTGGTTTCTGTAGGGAGGCCCCTGTGCAGGCCCCTGCTGTGTACAGGGCAGTTCTGCAGCCAGTCCTCAGGTGACTTTGCACAGGGTGCAATGTCACTGCTCAGGCTGCTGAGACAGCATCCTCCACTGCAGGGTTTGGTGGCTCAAAGAACGCTTGAACCCAGAAGAGAAAACCAATTGGATGTGACAGTCATTAAAATTGTTCCTTTAGATGTTGAGTAGGAGAAATTTATGGAGTTCATTCTAACTACAGAAATATTTTCCTTGACTATTATAGATACCTAATGATTAAGTCAGTCAAAAGCTTCTTTATGCAATGAAAGATTTTTAGGTCTTTTTGTTATGGCATGGTTAACTTGAGGAACGTTTTGTTTTACCCCTCAAACTACTGCTAATGAATATAAATTTAAAATATGCTTGATATTCATAACTGTAACAGCATTCTTTCTAGTACAGTATATATCTATTTTTCTTGGGCTGGAAAGACAGTTCATTAAGACAATACATAATTTGGAAGTATACTTCCTTTTAGTTCCCTGATTTGTTCTTCCATGTTCAAATTCTCTTGTCACCTTTGCAAAGTTGACCAGATGACCACCACTTAGGAATGCTGGTGGTGTTAAATTAAAATCTGTAGGTATAGATTAGGTGAACAGAGTTCAAATAACAGAACAGATACTATGAATAAACCAATGACACTAATGCAAGTACAGACTTCTCATTATGCAAGAAAACTCTCCTCATTAGCTCATTTGAGGCTGGGTTGCTATTTCTGAGTCCAAAGCAGAAAAGGACAAATAACGTGTTTGCTCTTTGCTGTCTTTAGTTGTTCCTTATGTTTAAAGAGTTCTTTCTACAAATAAAAGCTATCTGCACCTGGCTGAGTATATTTCCATTTATATCCCAGCAGTACTTACTCAGAGGGGCACTGAGCTGCTGCTGGGCAGTGGGCACGAGGAACTTGGCATGGGCAGAAGGATGTATTTTCCCTTGTCCATCACTCAGAGAAACACAACTGCTCCGAGATCCTAAACACATGAACGAATCCAGAATCTCAGAGTACAGAGTTGAGAGTAACTAAATACTTTGTGAGTTTATAATCTGAAAGACTCCCCAGATTCTAAATTTCACAGCTGTCTCTAGTATTACGGGCCAAATGAAAACTCTGCGTCTGAAGGGAATTGCAACGGGGAGCTTCGTACTGGAGCCAAAACCTGCCATCTGTGGTGGAGCTTTCTAGAGATGAATAAATTAAACAGCTTCTGAAAGCTGAATAAACCTAATCCTTGGGAATTTTGAAATGACAGCTGCACTCAGGAACACACCTCTAGTTCCGAGGGCTGGCTTGGCTAGATGTACACACTTTTAAGAATCCTTTAAGGTTTGATCCCCCAGTGTTAAAATACCACAGAAGCAAAGGTGTGTGTGTATGTGTGTGCATATCTCTCTGTATAGAAATACCAATAATTCGGGTGCAATGCTACTTTCAAAAATTGTTGACAAATTGAAAATATTTCACATTTAAACAGTAGCACAGTGTTCTGGATCAACTTCAATCTCTGTTATGCCTTCTCCTGCCTAAACCTATGTAAAATAGCAACTTATATACGTTGTATTATTATCTATGAGTTAAGGTGACAATGTGAGTGTTGCTTAGCCTGAGGAAGAGAAGAATGTGTGAAGACAGACCAGCTGTGTTCAGGTGCATAAAAGGTTGCTGCAGGGCAGGATTATGATAGTAATGCAGATCCATAGGGAAAACAGCAAAAGGTAATGGGTTTAAATTGTAGCAAAAGAGACTGAGATTTGGCATTAAGAAAAGCTTTCTGACTGAAAGCTTAAAATTAAGCATGGGAATAAATGACTTGGGCAAAGTGGAATTTTCATAACTGAAGCCTTTTAAAAAGAGGTTGGATGGTTCTACAGAGTGACTCAAGAATTGTATATTCTGATTTTTCAAGTTAATTCACTTTCTTACTGTCTCCATTGGTTGCTTCCTTTTTTCTATATTCTATTTTCTTTGATCTGTTTCTCTCCCTTTTTGGATGTGCTAGTGTTCAGAAACAGTTCTGAGCCAAATGTATTACCAAAGGAATCTACTTAATCAAACACACTGTTTTAGATGAGGCAGTAAAGCCTGACAATATTTTCTTAAAAAAAATACTTTTTTACTTAATTTCATTAAATATAAAGTCTTGAAGTGGAAATTAAAAAGTCTGATTTTTTTTTAAAACTTAAAAAAGCTCTAATTGATTAAACTAATTGCAGAAACTCCTGTCATGCAGTTGCATTGCTGTTAACCATCTTAGAATCTCTAATTTACAGCTAGACTTTGAAAACCTTGGACACTCAATTAATCATGAGGAAAATAATTATGATGAATTAGAATTTAATGTACACAATAGGAGAACATACACCATAGTTATGCTTAGTGTTGATAAAATCGAGTGTTTTATGAGGAATGAAAAGATTAGAATTTCTCATCAGTTTCTGCTGGAAAGAAGGCAACAAAGCAGCACAGTACATTTTTCACAAGTACCTTTGCAAATTATTATTTTGCTTTTTCCTTATCTGAATGTCTGATGCAAAATCTGAACTGTTTGCAAATATACTTTCCAAAAAAAGACACATTTTTGTATTTGAAATGGAGGTCAAATGATGTAAATCAATATTTATAACGACAGTGGATATTTAAGCAATTTAACCCATCTTAATAGGTTAAAAATTGTAGGTTTCAATAATTATGTTTGAGACTGGAGATTTTTGCATACCTGATGAAATTTAGATATGTAAGTAACAATCCATAGATGCAATGTCAGTAGGTCTTTCAAAGGCAATGAATTCTTCTTCCTGAAAGGGAAAGTGTTTGTATTGTTTTTTAAAAGTAGATTTAGTCAAGGCAGTAGACTCGTGTTGATGGAGCTGGGGTTGTTCAGCCTGGAGAAGAGAAGGCTCCGGGGAGACCTAATAGCAGCCTTCCAGTGCCTGAGGGGGCTACAGGAAGGCTGGGGAGAG
>BJBW01016477.1:0-13314 GCA_004320125.1 Scolopax mira
GTTCAGGACCTTGCACTTGGCTTGGTTGAACTTCATGAGATTTGTTATGAGCCCAAATCTCAAGCCCAAGGTCTCTGCCACCCTTCCCTCCAGTGTGTCAACCATGCCGCACAGCTTGGTGTTGTCAGCAAACTTGCTGAGGTGCACTCTATCCCACTGTTGATGTCACCAACAAAGTCATTAAACAATACTGGTCCCAGTACCAACCACTGAGGAACACCACTCATCACTGGCTACCATTTGGACACTGAGCCATTGGCCGCAACCCTTTGAGTGCAGCCATCCAGCCAGTTCCTTATCCACTGAGTGGTCCATCCATCAAATTTTGAATTTCCAATTTTGAGACCAGCATGTCATATGGGACAGTAGGAAACACTTTGCATAAGTCCAGGTAGATCTGATTACTGGACTCGTCAATCTGATCATTACTGAAAATATGGTAGTGACTATGTATAGTTGTAGTACTCTAAAAGAGCAATCTGTATAACTGCTACAATTCTGCAGGGAAAATTCTATCTGAAATTTCTGGAGTATGTACACCTCTGGTTGTATAATTTATACAGTGAGCCACAGGATAACTTCAGGCAGTATTGAGTACATTGACACAGAATGACCTTTCTGACATGTAGCTTTACCTTCTTCCCCTACATGGTCCACTTTGCAGCCCAAACTGGTATGTGCCCAGATACTTCCCAGTACAGTTACTTAGAGCTTTATCAGAGACACACAGCATTCAATCAGAGCAATTCAAAATAGCCAAGGAATAACAACCATATGATAAATATCAGGAGTAGGCATTGATTACTGATTACACCATAATTTCTGCGTTCTTGGGACCAACCTGTTGACCATACCTGATTACGCCTGTTCTCAAGCAAAGATGTTTCATACAATTGAGCGTTGTGAAGAACAATTCCACAAAATGCCAAATATGCCGCAAAATCCTGAGGACAAATGAACATCAACACCTCATGAAAATAATGTCTCACAGCATCTTAACTCTATTCAAAGATAAGCTACTGCAACTTTTTATTCTCACTTTGGAATATTAATATTTTAGTTATTTTTGGCAACCACACATTCAGGATGGTTTGGTGGGTTTTTTTCAGTTACTTATAATTTATTTCCTCAAGAATCTATTCTTCCTTTTTTAAACTAACAAAATTTACTAGTTTATCCTGGTAAAATTAGAATTGATATAAGAAGCATCTCAGAGGAATCAACTAATTTTCAGCAATGCATATTTTATCTAGAAAAACTGAGTGCAGACAATCAGCCTCTCTTTTTTGGGGGGATTCAATCTCTTGGAGAGCAGAAATAAAATTCTGCTAACATAGCAAAATGACAATTTTTTTTCCCTTTCAGAATAGGATAATTCTGATATTATGCAGATATTCAATATGCATTTTGTTTGAAAGGGGAAATTTTCAAAGGGAGAGGATGAATTCTGATTTTTTTATTGCTGAAGGTTAAGTCAGCTTCTTCAGTCTGAGTGCTGCCTGTTTTAATATACCGATCTGATTGCAAAGTCTGGAAACATTTGGAAAGCAACTGCAGCGTGAGAATTAGGAATCAAGGTGCTTGCTATCTGCTCTACTCATATATTGTTCACAATTTTCCCAAAGCCTTTTCTAATCCTGCAATTGTTATATTGAGAAATGATAAAGTATTTTAAAATGAATCACTACACAAATTTTAATATTCAAAATATGTTTGTTGGGAATGCCAGGAGAGTTAGAATCAATTAATAAAAAATTATATCTATTAAAAGTTATGAAATTGTTTTAGAGTAAGCCTGTGTTTCAGAGATGTATGAGAAATACCATGCTGATCCAGAAATTAAAGTATCTCACCTCCACATTTCTCATGGCCTCAGAAAAAGGAATTTGCAGTTTGCCCAGAATTTTTACTTGTTCAGAGACATTTAATTTTTAATAACTTTAAAATTCCTGATCAGTGTGAAAAGTAATAACATTCCACTTTGAAAATATAAGAGACATAAATGTCCAGCTTTTATACCTTTTCATCTTGTTCAGTGAAAGTGCCACCAATTCCAGATTTCTTATTGATTGCTTGAGCCACACCAACCACCTAATGTATTCAAAATGGAGTAATTAGTTAATTTTCAGGAGTCTGTCATTGGATTCTATTTCTAGACATATTATAGAAGATAATATATGATCATTACAGGTATTCATTTGGTTGACCTTTGGGTAACAGAAGATACTTAAGCCTGTTTTTTCCTAATTCATTCATATTACAAGTAGCTGAGCATGAAATTGAAATATAAAAAAAATAACTAGCATGAGTCCTAGATGCTCTTACGAAGAGGGGTTGATTTCATTCAAAATTGATTCTATAAATTGGAACGATCATTTCCTAGAAAGACAACAACAGTTTATGCTTCTTGCCATCATAACCCAGACCATACAACAACTCCCTCTAAAGTTCATCTGCTTGTGTGTGTAGAAAATACCCTTCCTGTTAGCTCTGACAAAATTTCCAAAACATACCCTCCTCAGTGGATCTAGAGTTTGGCTACAATGATTTTTTTTGCATTTTGTATCTCTCAGACCCAATTAATTTTCATCTGCTAAAAAATAGTATACAAAGGTTGTGTTTCTGACAGATTCAAGTTTGTTACTCAAGCTTAGGACATTTTTAAAGGTAGGCTTTTACTAAGACCACACCAAACCAGCACTGAGACAAGATAGTTTGCTATGCTTATGCTTCAGCTGTTAGTTGGACTATCCTTCTTACCAAGATATGTCGATATCTCACATTTTTAAGTAGTTTCCATGTGCAGCAACTCAGAAAGCAGGGAAGAATCCTGGTTTACAGATAAAGAAGCTAAGCAAAGGGTAAAAAGTTATTCACAGATCCTGCAGGACATCTGTGACAGACCAAAGAAGCAAACCCATATACCCTGATGAACATTAAAGGCTTTCCATTTAGTTCTTTCTTCTCTGGTAACTTGGATCTGTTTTTCAGAGCCCAAGAAATACATGAGAATTTAAAGAGACCTTCATACAAGTCAGTATGAAGAGAAAGTGAGCATTGTAAAAAAGATTAACTCACTGGGATAGTGTTTCTGTAGATTCCTGACTGAGGTTATTCAAGCTGTGTACTGGCAGTGACCATTCTATCCTGTAAACTAGTTTAATCTTCTCTCTCTTCTGTGCTTATGCTTGCACTTCCGTGCTTCAGCTCTTCTGAGTCATAAATTAACCACATAATTTCACAAAACTAAAATTGAAAGGCTTTCAGAAGGCAAGACAGGTTAATTTCTGCTGAGATACTTCTGAATTTCATTGTTGATAAGGTGAAGATGAGAGGTTTTCTAACTCAACTATTTTGTCATTCCATTAAAAAAAGGTTATTTATTATTATACTACACGCTACTAAAGCACATTCTGGTTCTCTATTACATGAAATCATTACTATAATAAATGTTTCTCTCTGATGAAATTCTATAATCTAAAAAATGTTTATTCAAGGCCTTAGCTTTTCCCTAATATAACTCAATGTTTCCACTCCTTTTGAGACTTTGCAAATTATTATTAATCTGACTTTAGGCTTAAAAGAATTGGAGAAAGTATAATTTCCTTGATTTGTGAAGTAAAAAAACCTTAATATTCTGACTGTTAGTGTGTAATGACAGGTTTCTGTAATTGATATCAAGAGTGGCACCTAAAAGGTGGTTGAACCCAATGCTGTTTATCAGGGTGGATGAGAAAGGTACCAAAGTAGATGACCTGAGGGGTGCCAAGTGGAGGGTAGGGACAATTATGTCTGAGCCATTACTTATATTTGTGCCCAGCAATGAAGCCCAAGGTTTATGGTGTTAAGTTGAATAGCCACTAGCAGCACCTGGAAGTGATTTAGGTTAAGGCAGAGCTGAAAGAGGAGTAGCACCAGAGCAACAGGGAAGTTAGAAACTGGGAGAGCTGGACAGAACCTTCACTAAGATTCTGCACATGCTTATAATTAGACCTTTAATCTATTCAACTGGCTGGATCTCATCTTCAGCTAAACTCAAAAATTCTATTCTGAGGTAAACTAAAGGGCTATAATCTGCTAGCATAGATAAAGCCCACCTTGCTGAGTACAATAACATGAAAGAGTACATGGTAAAAAGCCATAAAACAGAGCTTTTGATTCTTCTCAGATTTTTTGGCACACTTACAACAAATGATTGACAAAGCTGCAGAGAACTTCCTTTGTTTGAGATCTAAGTAGTGTAAAACCAGTGCAAGGTGTTAATGATGGTATTTTTTTTCATCTTGCTTTTTTTGGGATAAACAATATCAGAAGAAAAACTGTGTGATGTGTGTGTTAAAAAAGTTGAATTTAACTGTTAATCATTAAATTTATAATTGCTATACTGATGAAAGGCATACAGTTTCATTTTTGTAATGGTAATGACGACAATTTATTATGTCTCTGCCTAGCCTTCCCAAAATACTGATGTTACAAATAAGGTCATTGTTCTGCAGCATGAATCACTGCCAACTGTGAGCTCAAAAATGTCTGTCTGAAATAAAGCTTAACTGTCAGCTCCATTCCATACAACCCAGTTTTTCCCACAGTCAATTTCTCATTTACTTCAGTGCAGAATATTTCTTATCCGGTGAACTTTCTTACCGTAGTAACAATGTACAACAGCCTTATATACTTCTATAACAGACTTTGAATAGTGAGCAAATCCTTTAACCAGTCAATATGGTTTTATGTTAACCTACATGTGCACAGATTAATGGTTAGGACTTTTCTCATACAGTCTTCTGTGGGTATTTATTTAATTTTATTTTTTTTCAGTTTTGATCCAGCATGAGCTAAGACAACTTTCATGAGGTCAGAAGTTTTTTAAGGCATCTAGAAGGTGAGTACTTTCATCTTATGTAAACACATTCCCTCCATGAAAGGAAAGTCTGTGGTGCTTAAATAAGCTATAAGAAAACAGTAAGAGGATCATATTAATATACTCCAAAAGTCTATTTAAGCTCCCTTTATTAGCACTTCAGGTTTCTGACACACTAACAAAGGCTTGTGTTCCAGGAGAAATGGTCATTTTTAGATCTTTGCAAAGGTATTTCAATAAAAAGGTTTTAACTGAAGAGTGAGAGAGTAAATGAGAATAAACCTGCTGAAAATCACGGTTGTCTTGATGATAATAAAAATTTTGTGCAGATGTAACCCTTTTCTGTGGTCTGTTTCAGTGGCATTTAGGCTTTTAAAGACAACTTTGTAGTATGTGCCATTTTTTCATACGAAATAAACAGTTTTCAAAATGAAACCAGTTGAAATTCTGACCTCATTCTGTAGAATGTGGTGTAGAGACAGTAATGAAAAAAACCTCAAATGGATATTATTTAGCCATTGGAGTCTTGCTTGCAACCAGGTAATTAGGAGGAGATGTGGGAAACTCAAGAGGATCCGTTCCTGTTACTAAAGTAATTATGTAATTAGGACAAAAGTCAATCATGTGCTAGCATTTTAGGCCATGAAGAACATATGCCTGCATTTTAGAGAATATTAAGCACAGTATGTAACACAAATCTGAAATAACAATAGGCCTGATCTGTGATCTCCAGCTAGGAGTTATGTTCATGCCAGCACACACACAAAAAAATTTGAATCAAAGGTGACTAACTGCTCTAAGATCAGAAATCTTATTGCAGGTACATTAAAGGTGTGAAATCTTTGTGACAATAAAAAAGACATATCTGAGATAAAGCTAATTCTCTGTAAAGGTTGGAGAATGTCATAAAAAATAATGACAGTCCACTCAAAGACTTGCTCATAGAAGCACTGTTCCAGTCCAATAAAAAGGCCTTTTTAAGCAATATTTTATGTGTCTTTAGTTCTCTAACAGGCAGGCACCAAATGAACTTTTTGAAAGTTGAGGCTTATAGCAATCAAGCAGAGATACATGTTTGATTTCTTGTTGTTCTCCTCCTATGCTTACAAAATTACCCTGTATGTTTCTTGGTCACCCAAGACAAAACCAGTAGGAAAGGGGTTGGTTAAAATCAGCTATGAAAGGGGATGACCACTAGAGAATCTTAAGGTAGTACTCTGGACTGAAGAAAACCAAGACTTAGGGAGAAGAAAGACTGAAGTAATTAGTATCTGCTTATACTTTGATACCTGTGAGCTTTTGGCCTAATCACTAAAGTAATCAGTGAGCTGTTAAGTGCTACAAACTATTTTCCATTACTTCCCCCCAGTCTGACTAGGTAGACAGGACTATAGAACAAGGAACATTTATAGTAGTCACGCAGCTCCTAACAAGAGCCTTCATCCAGGTTTGCTGTACTGAAAACCCTTAAGGGGTGGGCAGAAAGGAAGGAGCTGTATGTGGAAGAAGTCCTGTAGTGGTCTAGCTTTCTTTAAAGTCAGCTGGAAAATTTCCCCTTGGATCAGAAATCAAGTACTTTGCTATTTTCCATTCAGATCACATAAAATAGACATACGCCAAAAGACAAAAAGCAGTTTTGATGATGGAATTGTTCTCTTACTTTCAGTCCCAAAAAGGGGGTATTAAAAACCCTTCAACAATTACTGAGTCAATATCCATACTTGTTTTACCACATCTGACTACAGCCTTCCTAATTGAATTCTTGCTGGCAACACAGGTAATCTTCCAAGTACTGCTACTTATTCTGTAACTTTTCTTCTCCATCTATACCAGTTATCTCTTTTAATAAAGCCTGATCCACATTACAAGGAGAGATTTCTTCTAATTATCAGAGCTTTATTTTTACTATTTTCTTGGAATAGCTGACTCCTGCCTCTAAAAGTAGCAGGCTACGTAGAGTATTTCCCACTAGATGATGACTTCGGTGCTGATGACTGTGCTCTGACTTCTATCTGGATTGTTTCATGCTGCCATTTTTGCACATTAAGATTACAGGCCTAACTGTGAAAGCTGTTCCAGCTCTGTAGGCAGCTAGTGCCCTATTTAGTTGGTTCTTCTGAGTTAAAAATACAATTAATATAATTTTGCTTCCCAAGAAGATACATTTTTATTCATTTTGCTGGCATCTGAAGAAAAATTACATTAGGCCAAAGAATGGTAACAGGAATAAGAAAACTCAACTTTTATTTCATTTTAAAGATGAGAAGACAGACTAAGTGGTCTTAACCTTACTTTGCTCTTCTAGACTTGGAGAGGTTTGATTCAGGCTTATAAAATTATCCTCCAGGGACAGAACTGTATTTACAGACTTTCATTTTTAATCAACAGAACTTTCACATCCTCTTCTATCACTGATACCAGCAGTAGCATGCATGATTTCCAGCAGTCTAGCTACAATAACATATGTCTCAGCATAAGCTAAAAATCCAACCAAGATGCATAATACTGATCTCCATAATCCTGCAGCAATACTGCTACTGGAACTTGAGTTAGTTTGTTTAAAATTAGCTTGGCTAGGTCTACACTATACTGCAGTGACTGTGATGTATTATAGCTGAAGTGCTCACTGGGGGTGAAAATAGCAGCTGGCTAACAGCAATATGCCTGGTCACATTTTATACCACAAAAATCAACAGGCTGCTCTGAGTAGCACCCCTGATTTGTTGGGAAGAGCTTCCCAGTGACAGGAGATAGGGCAAAGTAAACAAAAAACTAAACAATTGGAGTGAGCATTGCCAGAATAAAACATTTCCCTAGCCAATTAGGAGGAAGTTCAACCTTACAAACTCAGAGCCTGGGAGATAGGTCTTAGTTAATTCAGCTAAAAGGAAAATCCAACAGAGTTTAGTAGAAATTAAACTGAAATAGGATTTCATGGAAATCATCTTGCACAGCTGAAAGAAAAAACCAGCAGGAATAACAGAAAATTATGTCATTTCTGTAGTTGTCCCATGGCAGCTGTGATGACCCTGTGCATCAGAGACCATCCATTCTACAGATATTCCAAACCAGTCATAAAGCTGTACTGAGTCTTAGATCAGCTCTGGTTAACTCTGCAAGTTGGCTTAAGCTAAGGACTTCCAGTCCCTATTCAGTTCTGTCAAATTTTGTCAAAATGTCTATTTACAAATGTCTACAAAACCAGATGGAGAAATTCAAGGTGATAATTATTTGCAACTTCTGTAGTTATGTTTCTGGGTCTCTGAATCCAAGACCAAAAGAAATCAGAAGAAAGTGACACTGTATTCACTGACTTTATTAAAGCAGCTCTAGAAAGCAAATCGGTACCATTTGAAGCTTCGGAAAAATTAAAGGTTTAAGGACACATCAGGAATGAAAAGCTGCTTTTTGAGATACACTATGCTGAACTGCCACAACCTTAGGTCTTCTGCCAGTAGTGGTAAAACCCTGATTTCTGTATAAGCACTGTAGCACTGAAACTGTTAGCATTAATAGCTCCAGCTAAAGCCTATGGCCAGCAATACCAGTTTCCTCTTGCAAAAGAAATAACCACAGTGACTCCGTGGTACAAGCTGGCTAATACTAACTTTTCATTAGTGGCTTTTGTACTATTGAGGGTAAAACTTCTGTCTATTTTGAAGGTTTTGATGTGTTCTCTGATACACATCAATAATCCAAGTAGCAAGTCTTACTGATGTCTAGGTAAGTATATACAGTTATCTGCTCTTACAGAAGAATCACCAGAAGAGAAAATCTTTCAGGATCAAAATGGAATCTTTACTATATATGGTTTCACATTCACCTTTAACCAAAGTTAAATTCAGGAATAGATGTTAAAATGATTTGACCTAGAACCATTTTGTTTTTCTGAGTAGAATACAATTCACGTTATCCAAGACCTGCCTTCCTCCTTGTTTTCTTCAACGATGATAATCAGCAAATGATACAGCTTTGCTTGCCAGAAAGCACCACGTGGCAATACATTTGTCATATGATGGGATGGAAAGAATTTCTGTTTCCTTATTAAAGATTGTGGAGCAGAGGTTTACAGATATCAGAACTTCATTCAAAGCCCCTGAAGTCAGATGCAAAGCTCAGTCCGTTTGCATTTCTAATTTTTCATGGGAAAATGAGAACTCTTCATAAAGCTAGCACTATACAAGCCTCTATGAGCTGATCTTAAAGGACATAATCAGCAGAAGTTTCTACATCTGAAATGCATTGTTTCTGTGCCATTTCTGTCTGCAAGCATAGGTTGAGTAGGGGATTGAGAAAGGTTTTTACTATTAAGTGCACACAATACCATTCTTCATGTGAATCTATACAGAGGTAAAGTTCTCTTATTGCCCTGCTTTTTTCTCATTGTTACTAGTTCCTGTGACCTTTTTATGAGCCCTTCTGTGAATCAAACTGTTTTCTTCTTTTCGTCTCTGGAATTTCTTACTAGCTGTTATTTTTATGTGAGACTTTGGTTTCTCACATGCCTCATGGAAATATAGGCAAATGTGAAAAACATCTACTGGAAAAATCTTTATACTTCAGATGGCCCAGAGGACTTAATAATCAGCATGAGATTTTCTTCCTCTTGATTACTGACTCTTTTGTGTTAAAAAAATAGTACTGACACTAAACAAACAAACAGAAAACTCCAGTTGCTTTTCTTTCTCAGTGTTTATTTTTGGATGTCTCCCAGAACCGTCTTTTGACTGTGGTTGCTGTCATCCTGGGCTGAGGCAGCATTCACTAGCCTCAGTATCACTAGAGAGGCTTTGGGAATTTTTTAATGCAATTTTTTGTTGTTGTTGTTAACAGGGAGGGGCCAGTGTTCTGGTTTTGTTGTTTTGAGTTTTTTTTTTTTTTTTTAAACAGGAAAAGGGGCAGAATGCAAATGGGAAATGAAGGACTGATTCACTGATTCAACACCTCTCCAGAAACATGTTAGCCATGTGTTACAGTGAGAGGGAGAAAAACCTTCTGGTGGAGACTTTAAAATCACAAAAAAAAAAAAAAGTGCCATCCTTTCCTATAAGAAATCACATAGTTTAGCCCCTTCAGATTATTGCTTATGAGTGTAACACTCTCTTCAAACTTCAGGTTGGCTGAACTTTTCAAAATAAACAAATTCCTGCTTCATTTCCACTTGCTGATGCACTTCAGAGCAGAAAGCTAGCTGAAGATACGGCCAATTGCAGGTTTATTCATCCTCTAAGTCATGGTGTATTGGACCAACAGACTACAGCTCTTATTTCTTCCCCTACCTACCATCAGGACCCGGTAAGAAGTAAGCCCTTTCACTCTCCCTGGCCAGCAAGATTTCCTAATTCATTTCTGATCCCAATTACATAGACCATAGCATTTTTTCCATTCAACAAAAAGAAGATGGGATGGCTTGGGTGAAATTTAAAGCCTTGCATCAGCCTGACATGGACCACTGGTCCGCAACAGCTCTCCATACAACATCTGCTTTGCTCATCAGCTGGCCCAGGGTCAGCAGTGGCTGCTGCCAGTTAGAAAGGGGAAGACTTTTAAGCAGGAGTAGGAGAAGATGAAGTGCTGTCCTTGAAAGAACTGAAAAAAAAGTTTTAAACTGAAATTAGCAGTAGCTGAAGAAAGGAAATCCTGGCTGCTCATCTAGGTCAGCTAGAGTAAGATTCAACAAACAAGTTAAATTAAGAATTTAATCAGTTTATTTAATGAAAAAAAGGTTCAGTGCAGTAAGAGTCAAGGTGACACATCCCATAAGAGGAGTAAAAGATGGTATAATAAGAAAAAGAAGGTATGATGTCTTCAAACCAGTCCTGGCAGCATTTCCTTTTGGAGTTAAGAGCTTTCTGGAAGCAAACTATAAGTACTCAAGAAAATAAAGGAATTACAGGAGATAAAATCTCCATCTTAAAGTCTGACACTCTCTATAGAGCCTTACATTTTGTGAGTATTCTAAGAACTGGTGTTGTAGCTAAGGCCTATATTCAGGATCAAAAAAACCAAACTTACTTTACGTACTCCCTAAGTAAAACAATGGGCCTCACTATTTCTATTCATTGGCTTTCATTGCCTCTACTGAATTTGCTCTTCACCTATTCAGTGCAAGAAGACATCCTCAGTCCGTAATAAATATGCTCCCTAATGCAATAGTATCAGACAGGAAGAGAGAACTGAGAAATAGCACAGACAGGAAATATGTACAAGAGTTCAATGAGCAGATTCACATTGTTTTAAATTAAGAGTGATTTAAATTTTACGACTTGTGGATGACTTTTCTGAATTACATTGACACCATGTGTTTTTTCAATGCCTGATGTTAAGCACTTAATGTGCTGCTTAATTTATTACTTATGAGCTGAGCTACTAGAATGTAAAAACCAGCCTTTCAGACAACGATGAAATCCAGTTTGTGTCCTTTGAAGAAAATAATGTAGATATAAGCTAAGCTGCAGTTCAGTAACTCTGTAATCAGTAATCTGAGTGTCCAGTGAGATAGACCAATTAGTGTGCAGAGAACTTTAATGCTGACAGATACTTGGAACAGGAATCAGCAACAGCACTTCTAGAGTTAAATAGATACATTCTACTTCTGCATCTGGGATTAAACTCTTCTTGATAATAGTATTTGGCTTGCATTACTGAATTACTAGATAAGATAAAATTAAAGTCCAAGCAAACATCCAAAGTCTTTTTTAAAAAGAGGTGGGTTTATACTGTAAGATAATGACTGATAGCTAATGGAGGTTTAAAATATTAACATAGGTGGAAATGGTATTACATGAATTAATCCCAATACTGGAACTTACCTCTTCCCTATGGTTCTTTATCGGCATACAGAGAATACTCTGAGTCTTATACCCTGTGATCTGGTCAACTTCTGCATTGAATCTTGGATCCTAATAGAAGAAAAACATACAATTATTTGACTATTTCCCTAAAGACCAGGTTTTTTTCTTCCCCAGTTTAAAGGTTAAGAAACTTACAATATCTGACTTAAGTGTTACCTAGGATAACAAGGGTTCCATTACCAGGTAATAATTATATAAAGTGTTAATATCAGTGTGTTAAAACAACAACAAAAAAGCATTTATGTGGAACATGAGTGCCTGTGGATACATACGACTGCCAGAAAGAACATAAAACCCCCAAACCCCAGATCATCATTGTAATAAATATATAAATGGACTGACCATCCCCAGCATAGCTTTTACCATCAAGAAGAAATTATAGAAAAATACCAAAAGACACATGTCTTCAAAGAAACAAAGTTTCATGAATGTGGTTAGTGGTTCTGCTTTTTTCATTTTTTTTCAGCTGAGTATTGTTATAAAACTCTGATTTTTTTTTTTTTTTAAATATCTTACTAAAAATGAGACTATTTTTAAAGGCTGCTGTTCTTTCTCTAGTAATTGATTGAGCATGATGGACCCAATTCAAGAATGAACTTTTAAACTATAAGGACAGATGGTATCCCACTGAAATCATGTAACTAGAAAATGTTTAGACAATTTCTGAGGCAGCAAACAAGTCTTTGTTGAAAATGAAACCACTCTTTTTTGCTTCTGAAAAAAATCTACTCAGTAACGTTACCTAATTCTATAAAAATGCTGAGATTGACCACGAAATGATCAATCAGAAACTGTAATTTTCAGCTCTGTATGCCTTTACTAGTTAATCAATTAAGTAATTCATTAAAATTTCCATGATCCCTAAGTTCAAAGCACAAAATCAGCATATCCAGAAAGCCTGGAATGAAGAGATGTTAAGCTGAGATGTAAGAGATGTCTCTCACAGTGTTGGATTCTCTTCATTTTTATATCTGGCCTTATATTAAATAACTCGAATCACAGAGTATCATTTCATTTGGGGGACCTCAATACAGTTCAAAGCCTCGTCCCATTCTTGTTCATTCAGCTCCTACTCTTTGTGCTTCGGGTATAATAAAATTCTACAAAATATTTTTAGTCATAGGACTCCAGTTTTGCAGACAATTATACTCACAATTTCATTCATTTTGGTGCAGAAGTATCTTACATCCTTATACCAGCAGAAATGTGAACATTTACGTGTCCATTTGTAAATACTGGTGTCCACATCACTGGTTAAGGTGGGGCTAATACCTGACTGCTAACATCAAACTTGCATAATTTATTTTGATGTTAGCATTCCTCTAGCATTAGTTGTAGCTTTGTGTTTCTGTATATGCATGCAATTATAATACATATATTACAGAATCATAGAACTGTTTAGGTTGGAAGGGACCTTTCAGATTATTGAGTCCAACCATCAACCTAATACTGACAAAAGCCACCACTAAACCATATTGTTAAGTTCTACGTTTACCCATCTTTTAAATACCTCCAGGGATGGTGCCTTAACCACTCCTCTGGGCAGCCCATTCCAATGCTTGATAACCCTTTCAGTGTAAAAATTTCTCCTAATATCCA